>VYXF01006321.1:26164-42916 GCA_013397295.1 Polioptila caerulea | reverse complement strand
TGGGAATCAGCCCCTCTCAGACCTCCAAGAAATGTTTTGACTGAACTAGGAGGCCTGACATGAAACTTCTAATATTTTTAGGATAATGAAAAAGCCAGAAACAATTAAAATCTTTTTTTTCCCTGTCTCTCCTTATACTTCACATAGGAATAGGCTACAAAGCCATTATCCAGGAAATGATCATAAAATCAATTAAATTTTCCTCCTTCTCTCTACAAGTCATCACACACTGTAGAAATCTGAGGAATGTATGACCCAGGGTAATTGGGAGGCTGTTGGCTGAAGACATTTGCAAGCAGAAGAATACAAGAAATGGACCTCCCTGGAAATACCAGTCATATAGACTTCCTCTGAGACAGAGTTGTATTCAACTCTGCATTAAGAAGTATAAGATTATTAAAAGTAATATTGGTATATTTGGTTCTGACACCTCACTGATTGCTTTGTGTAGCCCTCACCTTGCACTGTCTTCTACCACCAATCTATTATTGCTCATATTCTAATGTTACCAAATGTCCCGTCTCATGCTTTGGCCTGTGTCTTGGGTCTAATTTCTGTCTTTTTGGGCTTTATGTGCTACATTTTTATCTTGAAGAGGGGAGGGCAAGGGTAAGTCTGAAAAAAAAAACCAAAAACAGAGTAAGTAGCAAGGTCTGTAAAACATGTGTGCCATAAATGAGCTACCCCACAGAAACTGACACTCAAATACTAAATGTTTTTTTTCCTCCANGGCTTTATGTGCTACATTTTTATCCTTAAGAGGGGAGGGCAAGGGCAAGTCTGAAAAAAAAAAACAACAAAAACAGAGTAAGTAGCAAGGTCTGTAAAACATGTGTGCCATAAATGAGCTACCCCACAGAAACTGACACTCAAATACTAAATGTTTTTTTTCCTCCAGTCTGACTAACAGAAAACTGGAGAAAACAAACCAACCAACCAAAAAAACACCAGCAGAAGTGCTTTACTGAATCCCTTTATTGACTTCTGTACATATATATATATTATAAAGATGGAGTACATTACAAACAGCAGCAACAGCTAAAGTACAGGTAAGTTTAGGTACAAGAAATATTCTAGAAATATTTTCTATACAGACTCCTCCTTCTCAGGGTCTGCAAATCCTCTGCAGCCTGCCACAAAGAAGTTATCATGGATAAGATCCAAAAATAGTATAAAAACAGACAATAAGGTTATAATTACAAACAAATGCATTTGAACTTCAGGTGCCTCAGTTCCAGTGGAGGATTCAGTTTTAACTGAGGCTATGGCACATGGGAAAAAAAAAACCCAAACAAATACAAAAATAATTTCCTGCCCCCAGATAGAAACAGTATACTGTAAGATGCTCTTTTGGACAAGTGGAACAGAATAATTTAATTCAAGCCAATGAGGAGATGAAACTGAGACTTCTGTACTAACAACACTTAGTTTCTTGAACCTCCAACATCCCTTTCACACAAATCCAACTAAAAGCTGTCAGAAGAAGAAAAATCAAGTCCAAGCCCAGGCTTTAAAAAAGCTCCGTGCAACCTTTCACATTCCCTGTTTGTCCATGAGTTTTTGCACTTGCTTATAATCCAAAATCTTATCTTTATTGCACATCAGTGCAGAATCAAATCAGATGTGAATTAAAAGTATATCTCCAGCTGGTCATTTTTGCTGTCTAAACTAGGCCCAACTCCACGCTTTGATGCAGGAGCTTGAGTCCATGTCTTGACACATGCACTGATGTAGTTGGATGGTTGCTGGTATAACAGGATTAAGCAAATGCCAGATAAAATTGATATATGTCTTGTCCATGTATGGAGAGGTTAGAGGTTTAACAGAGATCTGGGATGACAACTGCAGTGTGATCAGACTGATGGCATGGCTTCATTTTGTCTCTTCAGCCAAAATAATGTAAAATACAACAAGCACTACATCCCAATTCAGTGAAGAAGCAGAACTGTCCTGTGCTGACTTACCTGGAAATAAAAGAGACAAAAGCTGCTGGAGTTAAGAGTACCTCACTGAAGCTCAACCTGCTGTGAGTGTTACTGTGGCTGCCTAAAAACAGCAGCCTTTGGTTTGGGAGCTTCCTTGTGCCTCCCGTGCCCAATGCCAGGGCATTGTGATAAATAAATATGATTCATGCTAACTAAATTGTGACTATATCAACTAAATTGTAACTATATTTATAGAAAACAATTGTTACAAAGTAATAAAGGAAAAAGGGATCAGTGATACAAAACAGATGGGTTTTTTTTGCTGATGTTACATGAGAAGAGTAGGATGCAGGGTGTAGTGTTGAGATAAGCAAGGTCTCAAGAAAGACTTAGCCTTGGCATGAGCCAATCTGGGACAATTCCAGGTACAGAATTGGAGTTCTGCTTTTATCTATGAAATAATGAAGCATATTTTTTAGAACATAATGCTCAATTGCCTAACACCAAGCTTAGTGCATATGTGCTACCTGTAGGGTTACCAAAAGGCCTTCATCAAAAATAAGACCCCAAAAATCAGAAGACCCCCTAACTATGAGTGAAGCATGCACAAGGCAATATAGTGACATTGATTTTAAGAATTAAAACTAGGAGGAGATTTACAGGAAATATTGTTGAATATGTATTAGCATACAGTATAAGAGTGTGGCTTTGGCTGATTTTGTTTTGTACATGGGGCAGCGTGAGAAGCCCTCTCCATACCCCAGTCAGTTTTCCTTATGCTTTATAAGAACCTTGATTACACTTAATTAATCACTGCCAAATTTTTGTATATGCTTAACCATATAATATACTTGATTGTATTCTTTTATATAAAATGTTACTCAATGAAAAATCGCTGCTAAATTCAATCTTGTGGTTTAATAAATTAGACAGATTGAGCTGCATTCGTGACAGCTGGTATGGAAACCCAGCAGGGCTGGGGAGGGCTCACCCCGTGTGCAGCAGGGTCAGCGGCTGTAGCATCTCACGGCCAGCAGGATCACTGCCAGGAGCAGCAGCACCGCGCAGAAGAGCAGGGCGAAGGCAACGCAGCACCAGGGGGAGTTCTTCCAGCAGGTCTCTGCCAAAGGGACAGGGGACAGGGGTGTCACGGCGGGCAGAAGCAAGGCAACTTTTGTTCTGAGTTACGGGGGTATGAAAAGTCATTGTAGGTACAGCACCTGTGTATCTACATAGGTTGTTGTGAATACAAACCTGTGTGCAACTCTTAAAATAAAACTTTCAGGGTCAGAAGAAACCTTTCCTGGCCAGTCCTAAATTTTATCATCACAGCTGTTGAAACCTAGAAACCTGAAACCTGAAAATACATCCTCTTGCCTTCAGTGGCAGAGCACAGCTTTGCCAGCGCTGCTGTGTCAGCGTTGTGCACACACAGCACTGCCCGTGCTGCCCACTCTGGAATTGCTCTGCCTTTGCCTTGGGAAATGCCTTGCAGTGGTTGTGCTATCCTGTGTTCACTGTCTGAGGTTACACAGCTGGAGAACCAACAGGAAAGCTTGAAGCCATTCAGGCTTTACAAAAAAGATTTTATAGGTAATTTGAAATTCTAGACTCTTCTCAGATTCCCATAAGTTTTAAGCACATCAAAGACAAGCTTGTTTAGTTGGTCTTTAAATCCCTGCCTCCATCATTTTCTCCTCCAGCTTTAATCCTGACCAGGATCACTTGTGTTCATTTGATTCCCATTCCTTGATATTTTCCATTTAAACTGCTCCCCAATCTAAACAAGAATAAGAACAAATATTCATTCAGCTCTGTGGTTTTAGAGAGGTTGCAGTTAAGAATGTGAAGGGACAGAGCTCTCCTAGTAGCATTTATCCATATGTAGGGCATGTATGGATTTTGACATTCCTTGAACAAAAACCTGGACAGTGTAGCTAGAATGAAAGGAAGGGAGGAATTGAGGACTGGGATGTAAAAAGGAGGTAAGAAGCAGCCAGGTCAATGGCCCTATATCAAAACTGCATTACTGACAACACCTTCCCAGCTGCAATGCAAGCCTGGACTCTCTGGGATAAAATCATAGGGCATTTCAACAGAGCCAGTAAATTGGTTTTGTCTGTGTAACAGGGTCTCCCCCTGGCCCACTCCCTTGTCTGCCTCATGGCTGCTTTTATTCAGAAAAAAGCATCTGAAGCTTTCAGTTTCTTTTTCCTTGTTGTGAGGCCGAATTAAGCCCCAATGGAAATGTTTGTTTGCACTGGCATTTTCCACAGCTAACATTTTTTCCATACATATATTAATTGCTCTTATGCATCACATGGATGCAATATTCTCTTCTTCATTTTCACCTCATACACAAGAGTCAAAATTCATATCCAATATATTATTTCACTTTGCAGAAGAAAATTTTCTTTCAGAGCTGGTTACATGGTTTGAGACAGTTTAAAGTATCTTGAAATTTTAACTTTAGAAAAGACAATTTTTCTGGAACTATCAAAAAGCTGTTCAGAATTTTTGTTCTCTGGTTATTACATTCCAAAAGTAACTCAGGTTTGCTTTAAATACTATTGTTGGACTGTTCATTCACCCAAAATTCATTCAGAAGTGAAATGCAATACATGGAAATTGTTGCTAAAATTAACAGAAGAATTTTCAAGTGCCTCCACTGCAAAATGAATTTTAATCATGTTCTGAGCATCCTTCAGGAGTGGGGAGCAGGGAAAAATGGATTAAAATCACCTGCAACAAAGAGAGGAAGTGACTGTCTCCCATACTCTGGAAAAATGTGATGTTTGGCTGCTGAAATATACTGAGAAAATGTGAGGTGTCCCACAGTGTTGCCATACCTGAATGTGCTGTTTGGGATGTGCTGTCAGGTTGGTCAGATCTCCATTTCACATTCACCTCAGCATATGTGACTGAATCACCTGGAGGGACAAAAAGGGCTGAAAGTGCTACAAGAGTTCCTACAACAATGGTTCTTCAGTGCAAATAAATATTATTCCAAATAAATAACTAACTCCATAAATACATACATACATAAATAATATTAATTTGTTAAATTTTAAACGATTTTACAAATCCTTCTAGGTGACTCTCAGTTACCATACACTGAACTACTCTATCAGGAATTCTATTTCTTCCTTGTCATTCCATATCTTACACACACATTTATATATTCTGTCAGTCTTTAAGCAGAAGCTAATCACTGACAACTTTTCTTGGCTAAATTAATTTTTTTTTCTGTTTAGTTCTTAATAAACCCCAAGTGGGCCTGGGACACTCATGGTCACAACCATTATAAAAGAGTACTTCATCCTGTGTTACAACATTTTTGCAACCAGCAGAGAGCATAAAAATTGTTTTCAGTGTGTGCTCCCCAAAGGTGTGGGACGTGTCACTGACCCCAGCAGTTTTTGGTAGGTGTGGCAGCAGGAGGAAGGAAGGAAGGAGTTGTATTTTTATATCAACTGCAACACACCACAACCTCCAGGGTTGCCTGCTTTGCATGTTTTGCCTCATTCCCCAGGAGCTACTTTCAAAAAATTTGCTCACTGATTGTGTATGAAATAACATTTTTTTTTTTTTGCTTGAAGTAAAGCAACCTCCTAAAGGTGCCAGAGCTGCTGAGATCAGCCTTAGATTTACAAAAAATATCGAATCCAACCCATTTTCAGAACTCAGCATCTTTCAGAGGCAACGGCCAAGTGGCAGAAGTGAGGGCTCAGCTTCCTGCACTTGTGCTCTCAAGTACAAAAGTGATGGAACACACAGAAATAAAAAAATGAAGATTGTAAGAATGTATAGATATGGTTTTATATTTATAAGAACATGAAAAAATATTTATTATATAGATAGCTGACTTTTTTCCTGCTATGTCTCACTTGGACACATGGATGCTATTTACAGTGCCAAATTCAAGATTGATTTAACTTATTTCTTCGTAGTAGTTACTACGATCAGTCTCTGGAAGTCCTTGTTTTAGGATGCTATCTAAGTAGAGCATTTATTGGAACACCAGCAGGGATGAAAGATTCACAGAAGTGACAAGAATATAGATATTGCAATTGAAAATGTTTTTTAAAAAATATTATGACAGGCAAAACACCATGCTGACATAGTCTAAAACATAAGAAAAGCATTTTTAATGAAATTTGGTTACTTAATTAGCCTCATAATTGACCATTAGAATTTTTTAGATTCTGAATTTCCAGGCACCTTATATTGGCAAATTTCAGAAGTACGATCTTGGCTCAGGGGGCTCTCAAAATAATGTATACAGCAATTTCTGAGCATTCTTCACTGAGCTGAATTAAAAGCTGTGTGAAAGCACTTAAAACTATAACAAAAACCTGGAAATTTAAGGGACAGGTGAGGAAAAAAATAAAAACAGATGGAACAGACTTTTACGCTGTCCAAGTTGGAGACATTTTCACAGTGGGTTGTCCTGGGCATGAGGGTGCATCTCCAATAAATCCTGGGGGACAGTTCTACCCTGGGGTTCCAAGGATTGTCCTGGCAGTGCAGCTCTTCTGCAGAGAACTGATCCCGTAATTTAAGGGGCAAGCTGAGTTAGCAAGGAAATACAAAGATTTCATACCTCTGCTTTTTGTACTCAGTTCCAGTGAGTGAATATATATATTGAATTTTTAAGAATAAATATTGCTTTACTGGCAGACTCAGAACGTATTTTTCTTTACTATTGGAACCTCTGAATATTGTAATTCAAAATAAATCTTCCTTGCTCAATTGTCTTACAGCAAGAAAAGATCCATTTGATTGTTCAGAATTGAAAAAGTAAAACTTGATACTTTTGTTTTAAAAGCATGAATTATTTCCTGCCTATATCCATTTGATTGTTCAGAATTGAAAAAGTAAAACTTGATACTTTTGTTTTAAAAGCATGAATTATTTCCTGCCTATATCCATCAATGGCTGTATTTTGCATGCAATTTTTTGAAAATAGTTTTTTTAAGCAATGCAGTTTTATAATTGAAGGCATCAGTAGGCTGTACATAAATTTCAGTACTAGCAGTTTTCAAAATTCTAGAAAGTTCTATTAAATCTTTACTTGTATTTTTCTCAACATGAAACCTTTTAGAAGAGAAAGAAAGAGGGACAGAGACAGAGAGAAAAAGAGAGAAAGAGATAAAGAAAGAAAAGAAAAAAAAAAGAGGAAGAAAAATGAAAATAGAAACATTAAAATTTAAATATATTTCTGGTGTCTAAGAAACAGAATCAAATTAAAATACAAAATGTAAGTGGACTGCAGGACAGAGAAGTCAGTTCAGTAAACTTCAATTGTCAATGAGTTTCCAATAGTCTGTATAAAGATCTGCAATGTCTGAACATGAATGTGGTTAAGACAGACCCTATTTCAGCCATCTTACCGAAAGCCAGAACGGGACTTTCAAGATCAATCTTCACTTTTTCTAGAATTCAGCATTCATTCCATCAATAAACATGAATTTGCCACACCAATAGAGAAATGTTATCAGAGTTGGGTATTAATACTTATAAAAGGCTTTCCACACGACTTCAGCTGCTTGTGAACAATTTAAGAAAGAATGAAAGTTTTAAGAATGTGTCAATGAGCAAAGGAAAATAAGTAATATTAAGAGAAGCATTTTTTTTTACCTGTATCTGAAGCTTCTGAAATAAAATTCACTCTTTCCTTGTGCATCACCTTGGTGTAGAGCACCTCACTTGACATTTTGAAAAGTCCCTTTCAGCTCTCACGTTTGCCGTCCAAATGGACTCGCTGAAGAAAACACAGCCCCTATTTCTGACCTCCCCCGTCACACCTCATTAGGTCAAAAGGCTTGGTTAGATGTCTGCAGAACGGAAGGAAACCAGAACTTTTTAAAAAAAATGTAAATTCTCACCCTATAGCTTTTGATAACTCTCTTCTCTTGGTGTATGTTCAATTAAAACTGAGATTTTGATCAATTTTCTCATAAACTGTGACTTTCAGTGCACACATAATTTTCATTTAGAAGCTGAGCTGGCATCATGCTGAGTGTGTTCATATTCTCCTCAAACCAACTGGACATTAAAGTGTGCTTCAACAGAAAACTCAGTTCATGATTATTAGATTAATTAGATTTAATAATCAATTGTGATTATTAAATTGCTTTGGTTTGTGATTATCAGATCACTTCCTCCTAAACTTCCATAGTTCAGGGTTGAAACCAGAAAGCAGCGATATGGGGAGGAACAGAAAGAATATCTGATATTGCTGAAAAAACTAATTAAAATATTTTTTAAATAATGTTTTTCTGGATTTTAATTTATTTTTTAAAAAATCGTACAGAATAATTTTTTATTATTATTTTTAAGTTGGGTTTAAAATTGTTTCTATAAGGCCCACTTCCTTTTTTTGTTGGATTTCCCTCCCCATAGAAATTTCTAAATTTTGGGGGGGGGTTTCTAAATTTTTGGGCTTTCTGGTAACTTAGAATGATACCAAAACTTTGAATTCTTCTCACAGAAGAACTTCTGCTCTTCAACCAACTGTACACCACATGCTAATCCTCATATCCCTGGGGCACTTCTGAGCTCAGAATTAAACCAGGGCTGAGTCTGACCTAGGCTTCCTTTGCACATTGATTTTCAAATTTTCTCAAAAAAGGCAGGATCGTGGTTCTTTGGAGCTGTCATGGTGCCAAGTCAAGGAGTGCAATATTTTGCCTTCTTGGGACCAACCATAGAAGATGGATGAACACTGGCATTTTCAGCTTAAATCACTGAGCTCTTTTGAGAATGGGCCTACACAGTGCTGGTAACAAAAAGGTTCTGCCTTAATCATGGAATGGTTTGGATTAGAATGGAGTTTAAAGACTCTGTGATTCCAACCCCTCTGCCATGGACAGGGACAGCTTCCACCAGACCAAGCTGCTCTGAGCCCCCTCCGACCTGGCCTTGAGGGATGGGGCAGCCACAGCTGCTCTGGGCACCCTGTGCCAGGGCCTCACCACCCTCACAGGGAACAATTCCTTCCTCATATCCAATCTAAACCTGCTCTCTGTCACTTTGGAATCATTCCCCCTGTCCTATCACTCCAGGCCCTTGTCAAGAGTCTCTCTCCACCTTCCCTGTGGGTTCCCTGCAGGCACTGCAAGGCCACAGTGAGGTCACCCCAAAGCCTTCCCTTCTCCAGGCTGAACAATCCCAATTCCCTCAGCCTTCCCTCCCAGCAGAGCTGCTCCATCCCTCTGCTCCCCGTGGTGTCCCTGCTGTGTCCTGGCTCCAGCAGCTCCCTGTCCTTCCTGTGCTGGCCCAGGGCTGGGGCAGAACCACAGTGTCCTCTTCATTCATGGAAAGGACGGCTGTAGCTTTTTGGGGTTTTTTTCCAGGCTGTTATCTCACAGCCTGCAGCCCTGGCCCCCTGCTACATTCCTCAGTCTGGCTTCTGTCTGCCTGGCAGATTTAGCCTGACCGGTGGGTTCCCAGTGTGGCTCTCTGTGCCAGATTTATGGTGACAGCAGGGACAAAGCAAGGAGAGTCTCTGGCTGGGGGGCAAGAGATGTTTATTGAAGGCACCTCACAGCACCTTTGCCTGATGGTCTCTCCCTGACCAGAGCCAAGAACAAAGACTGTGCATCAGGTTTTAAGGAGAGGGGAATTAGGGGATGGGTCCCGGGTGTCCACCAACCAGTCCCTCAGGGGTTATCTTGACAGATTGGATCATGTTTCTTCCAGCCAATCTTCCCAGAATATAGGTGGTTTCTCTGTTTCAGGGCCTATCACTTTGGGCCCCTCAGAGAACTTTCTGGACTTGGGAAGGGCAGTCTTGCCCAGGAGGGGAAGGACAGGGGTACAACCAAGTACAAAAACTTGCAAGGGCACAAGGAACAAACCATTAATACAAAGTTGATTACAAAGCACAGCACTACAGACATCCAAGAGGGAAAGCAATGCTCTCCCATACTCTGGGATAACGTGCTCTTTGGCTGCTGAAATGGAATGGGAAATTGTGAGATGTCTCACTGTGTTGCAGTACCTGAGTGGCCTTTCAGGGGAAAGAGGGAGGACTGTGGAGGTATGAGCTGGAAAGCAGAGGTTTGGATTGAGGTTTGGAAAGAGCTGAGATTCAGGCATCTAGGTGGGTGAGCAGAAGATTATGGGGTTAAAGCTTTTCTGTCCAAAGCAGCAAGGAATCAATCCCAGGATGATTTGGACTGGAAGGGCCCTTAAAGGCCATCTGATTCCAGCTCACTTCCAGTTCCCCTTTTAATTCCAGCATCTTCCCCTTCCCTTGGCAGGCAAGTGATGGTTCAGTAGAAAAAGACATTTTTTTTTGCTTGAGACTGCAGCCAAGTTGTTCTGAGGAAGATTCTTTAACAAATTAACACAAGGAAGGGATTTGTGTTAGTGCTTAGGCACTAAACTGTCCTCAGTGCCAGTAATGCAAAGCCAGGCTAAATTAATTTTATATATAAAGATGTACCTATTGTTAGAAGGATATTCAAGTATTTGTAAAGAAGTTTTTTTTTTCCCCTCCTACATTAATTCTTTGCATTTGAATCACACAAAATAGTCACTAGATGTCTCTACTTCACCATAAAATGTATCAGAATTTCTATTCCATTTAAACAGATGGAAATTTGAAGTGCTTGTGTAGCCTTTTTTTCAGAAGTATGAGTTATGTAACACAGACCTGTTGGATTCCTTGAGTTCTGCAGATAAACCTGCTCTGTCCCAGCACCTAAAACTCTGTTATAGCTCCCAGTTAAAGGAAATCCTCTGGCTTAGGCTAAAAACCCCAGCATTTTTCCTCCCTGAAATTGGTAATAGCAGCTTGTTATTCCAGAGCAGGAAAGGGAAAACTTTTCTTTACTTCATTGTTTTGAATTCTTCACTATGAAGAATAAATGCATACCATTAATATCTAAAACAAGCACATTTATGGATATAAATCCCCATGGGTATAGGCCATTGTTTCACTTTAAGTTTTCAGCTTTTGAGTATAAACTGAGGAGCTGACTAAAGCTGAACAAGCAGAATAAAAGCCCCAGAGAATAGTATTTAAAAAGNAAAAAGTATTTTCTTTTCCCCCCTTTTTTTCCTCTTTTAAGCAATCTGTATGAGTTGGGAGATGCAAAAGTAGCATCCCTGGATAATAAATCCTGTATTTTCAGGAGGGTGGAGGCCTTCTCATCTAATAATTAACCACCTTTTCCCTTTTATGTTTTCCTAGAAGGGGTGTAGAAAAATACTTCAAATTTAGGAGTACTGGATGCTGTACCTTCAAGATTTCCTCTGACAACCTCATTTCAGATATTTGAGAATCTTCCTGAGTCTGAGCAGAGCAATCTAAAATGTATATGATAAACAACACTAAAAACAATGATGTGATCCTGGGTTGAAATTAATAATCATCTGCCTTCTGCCAAAAAGTAATGCAGTATTCTATGCACAATGTTCAAAAAGCCTTGATCTTAAAGATTATATGATGATAAGATTAAGATAAACTGAATGGTTGTGAAATCCCACTGGAAGCATTGATACATCAGGCATATTTCCTGTAAAAATAAGTTAATGAAATTTAGGATAGACTACCTGGAAGTTCTAATACTGCAGGAAACATCCTATTCTTGCAGGAAGCATCATGGCATTTTGTTTTTATTCTTATTCCATGCTGTCCTAGTTTAAATACAGGTATAAAAAGCTAAACTACTAATTCTTTCTGGTCCATCTCTTGCACAGCTGACCTAAACTGCTGTTTACAAGTTTATTTTTGATGGCATAATTACATAATTTTGAACTAGTATTATTTGCATATTAAGGAATGAAAAGATATATTAATTTTAATTTTACAATGAATAGAGTCCCCAATTTTTTCTGGAGTTTTTCTGTTTCAATCAATTAAAGCCTGGCTGGCTCCAAGAGCTTGCAGGAAAGCACTTGGATAATGATAAGTAACAAGAAACACTGGAAGTGGACCTGCTGAGAAAGTCCTGAAGGTCCCACTGATGCCAACTTCACACCCAGGAATTTCCACAGTCAGCTGCCCTGAGGTTATCCCTGCTTTACTCTGGTGCAGCTGAAATCCGAGCTCATGCTCTGCATTTCAAGAGCTGTGCAGGTGGTTTATGACTTAAGTAAATAATTAATTTTGATGCAAACAGAATGCTAAGAGGAATCAATGAGTCTCAAACTTGCAATGTGGAAAGCTCCCTCCCTCAGTTCCTGGGAAGAGGCTCTTAGAGAGAGGAAGATTTGTAAGGCAGTTTGGGGCTTTTATTTGTTGTACTTTGGATGTTCCCTCTGGGATTCTGAGTCAAAAACTGTCTTGGATAAACTACACTTAAGTAGAGCTACAGATTTTGGGTTGTGTTCGTCTGAGCCAAACTGAGCTATTTTCTGTCACCAAAGACCTTCCCCATGCTGGCATTTTTCAGGGATCATTTTTAGTGTTACAAGAAAGGTTTCCCTTGAGCTCAGCAGCTTTCAGGCAGCACAAGCAGCTGTTTGGGCATCAGTGATATTTGCACTGTCCTTCTGTTGAAATTGCTGCTCAGGATCAGGTGCTGAGGACTGAATACTGCATGCAGAAAGCTGCAGAGGGAGAGAATTATGCAAGAGTGACTGATACAGCAGCAGTGACACATTCACACAAGATTGTTAAATATCAAACATTTCAATAACTGATTGAAACGTTTCTAAAGGGAGATGGGAAGGTCTAAATGCCTGGTCATGTAGGATTCCTTGAAGAGCAGCAGAATTGTCATTTTTCTGATAAGCTGCATAAGAACTCATCAAACAGATCCCTTTCTTCTTGCAAATATCCCATTTCAGCTACTTTCCAGCCACGAAAGGTAAACCCAAAAAATGGAACACATTCCTCAGAGGTCCCAATCTCAAAGCCCACAGTCATTCAAATCAAGTCTTTAGTTGCTGATTATTTTTATTCAGAGTGTCCAGGACTCCCAGCCCCTCTCATTCACAGCTGGGAAGGGGAGTTGAAGTCTCATGGGTATCACCACAGCAGCCAGGCTGTCCCATGGCTGGACACACTGACAGTGGCTGCTGGCAGGGCTCTGACAAAAGCAGCAGCAGCTTTTTCCCCCTGTGTCAGGGCTATTTGCACCCACAGACACCTTCCTTCCTTCTCTTGTTAAGTCCCAACACCCCCGAGGACTCCTGGAGGATCCCCTGGCAATCCTCCAGGGTGGGGAGGTCATGTAACATTTAGTGCAGGAATAATACATGTGAGAACTGTGCCTGAGGTCTCACATTCCAAGTTCCTATCTCATTTCTAAGGATTCCTCCTGTAAAAAAGAAAGCACCAACTGGACATAAACGGCAAGTTAAAGAACTTGTGCTGAGTGGCACAGAAGGTGCTGCAAATGGAAAGTGTGAGTATAGAGAAGAGGTGGGTATTTGTCAAGACTACAGGCACTTTTAGCTCCACTCTCAAGGCTTCATCTCTGACTTTGTACCAATGGATGTGCCATCCAGCCTTGGTACAGCTGGAAGGCCATGGATGAGACAGGCAGGGCTCACCTCAGCCCTGGCAAGGAGAGAAGAGAAGCTGCCCATGTGTAGAAGTCACCTCCACTTCCTGCACCAACCATTTTCATATCACTCAGGGTTTAAAGGTTGCTGAAACCACAGTACCATTTGCTGGTGGCTCAAATCAGGTCATCCAAAAGCTTCCTCACACTCTATTTGCATTCTTTTTCGTAAAATCATCCACGAATAAGAGGTGGCTGCAGATTGGGGACCTATTTCCCAGGAAGGAAAATTTAGAAGGAGGTGGTTAGGAAATGAGCCTGTGTGCAGCTCTGGGGATCCGCACAGGACAGGGACCTGTTGGAATGGGTCTGGAGGGGTCATGGAGATGCTCTGAAGACTGGAGCATCTCTTCTACAAGGACAGGCTGAGACAATGGGGGCTGCTCAGCCTGGAGAAGAGAAGGTGTGGAGATCTCAGAGCTGGATACCTTTCAGTGAGTGAAGGAGGTCTGTAAGAAAGCTGGAGAGGGAAAGTTAGTGACAGGAGAGGGGAGAATGGCTTTAAACTAAAAGGGAGTCAGTTTAGGTTGGCTATCAGAAGGAAATTGTTCCCTGTGAGGGTGCTGAGGCCCTGGCACAGGGTGCCCAGAGCAGCTGTGGCTGCCCCAGGATCCCTGGCAGTGTCCAAGGCCAGGCTGGATGGGGCTCTGAGCACCCTGGGATAGTGGAAAGTGTCCCTGCCCATGGCAGGGAGCTGGAACTGGATGATCTTGAAGGTCCCTTCCAACAGAAACCATTCCAGGATTCTACAACACAAGACATTGCTCCAGGCTCTGCAGAAGGCAAAATTAAGATAGGTGCTGAGAAGAAACCCAAAGGCAGAGTACAGGATGGAAAAAGAGGGTGCCAGCTTTGTGACCACAGTGCTACCAGATAAGAATGGTTTTGAACCTGTGATCATCTGTGGGCTTATAAGAGCTGCCATGGGAACTGGTAAAGTAAAAGACTTGCAAAATTTAGTTCCTCTTGTTTTTGTTCTGACTGCATGAATGCTTCTATATTCTATTAAAGCACCTTTAGTGTCCTTTGATGTGTATCATAAAATCTCTAGGCAGCTTCCTGCTTCTTTAGATGGTGCCAAAGCCACTTACAGGAATTTTGATCTTCATTTTCATGAAACATGTCTTGAAGTGGAATTTTGAGAAGTGGGGTTTTATTACATGTTGCACTGTAAGGATGTTCACAAAGTAAATGTTACTACGTGTCAGAGTTAGAGAGGTTGATTTTCCCAACACATCTGAGTGATAATGAACCACTGAGACCTGCTAAAACCATGATTGCTTTTAGGCATCTAAAAAGATTTCTCAGACATAAAGCCCAAACATTGCAAAAAGTCTTCACCAGAAACTCTGGTGACTAGAAACTCTGAGTTCTTGCGGTTCAGAATTTTCATAGAATTTTTGTATTTTATGGGCAACATCACTGACCTAACAGAATATTATAGCTTTTAGAAATTGGATGCTTCCTAGCTAGAAGAATAAAATAGGATGTCAAAAGGAACACTGCATTTACACATTGTGCTAACTGTTGCCAATTTAGGATCATCTGCAAAATTACTTACCCTGTCCAGTGCTGTGTCCAGGTCACTTACAAAGATGTGGAAGAGTACAAGGCCAAGGATGGAGCCCTGTGGAACTCCACTAGTGATGGATTGCCAGCCTGGTTGAAATTAGTTCTCTCACTTTGCTTCCTTTCAACATCTGCCTTTTTGTAGGCTGGCTTCTTGCTGTTCTTGCCTGGCTGTTTATCTCTGCCATTATTCACTGGATCTATCATCTCAGTAAAAGGAATCTGAGTATCTTTCTGAATTTAAGGAAAAATCCCAATGTTTTTGCCTTGGATTCACAATACCATGTTGCTAAGAAAGGATTTGCATTTCTCAGAATTGCTCTTTGTTAATTCAGTTCAAGCATGTGCTGGACTTCACAAAAGAAAAGGAAGTGATATAGCATTATATGCATGTATGTGAGTGGCTTTGAAGTTTGCTTTCTGGTGAAATAAAATCTGAAGCGTGAAGTGTGTTTGAGTTACAAGAAGCAGGATGAAAAATGAAGCCAATTCTCTGAATGTGCAGAAGAGGAACAAGGTTTGTGATCTCTGAAAACACTGCACACCAACTGCAGGTACACACCTACTCAGAAAATTCCAGAGGAATGTCATGTTTAAATGTAAACATGCTTGTGTTTTCCTGGATTGCTCCCCTTGGGGACCTTCACCCTTCTGTTGAGACAGTGCTCTGGATTTTCAAGGCTTGGCACTGTCTCTGACCTTCGTCTTTGCAATGCTGGTATCAATTTCTGCTGCCAACCTGTGAACAGCCTTGAGCTTAACTTGGATGAAGATGAGAGGAGTGTTACTCTTGCCAGGCTAAAAGACTGATTTTCCTTTCCCTGGGGGACTTCCTGCTGTCTTTGTGTCATTACATGAAAATATTTTCACTTCTACTTCAAACTTTCAAAAACTAATTTGAGAATATAAAGGGGATTCAGTGCAAGTGAAACAAAAGACTAAAATATTTGAACAGCTTATTTAGCAGGTCCCTGGCTTTTAAAACTGGTTTGTTCCTGTTCAGGAGGATAATTCACTTAGGAGTCAATTTCTGTCAATATTCCCATGGGTGCTCTCTTGCTAATATTTTTAAAAGCTTCTTGAGATAACCACAGGATCCATTGCCTTTGTTTTATTAGAACTTTACACAGCTTACCAATCCAGTAAAAGGGGCCTGAGGGGTTCAAAATCTGTTCTCCCTGCAGGAAGGGGTGTGTGTGCACTGGAAGAGTGGTTTTGATGACTGTGAGATTGCAGTGTTAGAACTACCTGTTAGAAGGGTCTGGAGTTTGTCAGAGAAAGAGAAAAAGCAGAGAGAAAGAGTTCACTTGTCTGTGCAATTTACACTGTACAGTTTCTTTCCTAGCTGTGCCACTGCATGGCTTCAGTTCAAAGCACAATGAGCATCTGCTGCTCCCTTCTTGTTCAGCACACTTGGAATCACACTTGGAACCCTTGGGGTGGAAGGGGCCTTAGAGATCATGCCAGTTCTGGGATTTTTTTATAGGTTTTGGGGGATTTTCTCTGTGTGTGTGTGTGTATGTTGTTTGTTTTTTGGTTGGTTGGTTTGTTTCACTTTGATTTGTTTGCAGGAACAACGTCTAAGGAAAATCTAAGAATAACTGAAATTAACACTCTAAGACAGTAACTTACTGTCCCATAAGCTTTTTTCAATAACTTCTGGGGATTTTGTCAAAAGCATCAGGAGCAGCAAGGGACAAAGTACAAAGATTCATTCTGGAAGGCTTTCATACACC
>VYXF01006321.1:5243-26072 GCA_013397295.1 Polioptila caerulea | reverse complement strand
TTGTTTTTTGGTTGGTTGGTTTGTTTCACTTTGATTTGTTTGCAGGAACAACGTCTAAGGAAAATGTAAGAATAACTGAAATTAACACTCTAACTTAAACACTTAAATTAACACTCTAACTTACTGTCCCATAAGCTCTTTTCAATAACTTCTGGGGATTTTGTCAAAAGCATCAGGAGCAGCAAGGGACAAAGTACAAAGGTTTGTTCTGGAAGGCTTTCATACACCCTTTGCTAAACTTCATTTCTTTGAAGTGTCCCAGGGAAGATCCTCTCAGGTCATAAAATCCCAACCCTCAGAACTTAAACATCTGGTTTCCAAACGGTTAATTAGCTCTGATGTCCAGTTCATGGGCAATACTAGCTACACATTTATGTAAGAACAATTTTTAACAGAAGAGAAATCAAGAGCCAACATCAATTACTCAGCATAGCAGGATAAATTGTGTGCAATGTTACTGATGTAAACTGTCCCAGTTTGTCCATTATTACAACTTAACTGAGAGCTCCTGCAGCGGGGCCAGCAGAGGCTGCAGAGAGGATTGAGGGCCTGGAGCATCTCTGCCAGGGCAAGGCTGAGGGAGCTGGGGCTGTGCAGCCTGGAGAGGAGGCCCAGCTGAGAGGGGCCCTGAGCCCTGGGTGTCCCTGTGAGCAGGGAGGGCTCCCAGCAGGGCCCAGCCATGGCCCCAGGGTAGGGACTGAGCCCAGGAACTTCCATTGATGAGGCAGAACTTCTCCCCTGGGCAGTGACTGAGTCCTGAAAAAGAGACCAAGGAGACTGTAGAGTCTCCCTTACAGGAGGTATTCCAGTCTGGACACAATCCTGTGCCCTGGATGGCCCTGCTTGAGCAGGGAGGTGAGAGCAGCTGACCCACTGTGGTCCCTTTCAGCCTGACCCATCTCAGGATTCTTTACTGAAACCTCTCAGTGGTGATAAGCTTAGGACTAAAAAGGATTTCTTATTCTTCTGTACTGCTCTTCTTTCTACTTCCTTGTTTTTCCACATTCAAGATCCACACAACACTGGGCACTCCTGTTAACACCCTCCTTCACACTTTGCCTCCTTCTCCAGTTCCACTGCTGCAGTTCACTGGTAGCAAATATTACAGGCTGGACTAATTCCAATGTGTTAATTCCATCCAAGCAATACATGACCTTACTGCTCACTCTGACACACTGTTTGTTGCCCAAGCTGGATTCTTATACATCAACCTTTTCCTAAATTTAAGCCTCCCTCCAACACAAACATCATAATTTAGAGGCTGTATCATCTGCATTGTTATACTAATCTGTACTGAGGCCAATATGATAAGAGTTTTTGAATCTTGAAATGATCAAGAAAACGTTATTCATAGTTGCATTTTTGCCTCCTGGGGAAAAATGTGACAATGTCATGTAGTTGTAAAGAAATAAGCCTAGAGAGCACTGGATGTTTTGTGGGAGTGGGTGCTCTTTGTTCTTCATTCCTGCCATTGGGTATTAATTTCAATAACTTCTGGAAGAGTTGTAACTGTGTGTGCTTACAAGCATCATTTGTCCATTCAATGTGCAGAATTTATAGATGGTCTCACTTTTGCAACAACTTTACTTCCAATTTCACGAGCAGAAATAAATTTTTTACCCAAAAGCACTTTGAAAATGTATTAATGGCTAAGGGATTTCTAAGTCTACATGGGTATGTATTTCCAGAAAGAGCTCAGGAATATATGGCAAGAAGGGAACTGATGAATCTGGATTCAGGTTTTAGAGTTTCTGAAGCAACAACCCACGAATCCATGAGGTGTCAGCAATCAGCCTGGCCTGCTGTCATGGTTAACCCCATCAGCAGCTCAGCCCACAGAGCCGCTGGCTCCCTCACACCTGGGGGATGGGGAGGAGGCCCAGAAGAGGAAAAGTGAGAAAGCTCATGGGCTGAGATAACACTGTAATAAATAAACAGCTCATAACACTCTAAGAGATAAAGCAAAAGCTGCTCACACAAGAAAAGCCAAGAAAGGCTTTAACTCATGGCTTCCCATGGGCAGCAGGTGCTCAGCCATCTCCAGGAGAGCAGGGCTCCATCATACAAAACTGTAACTTGGGAAACACCAGCAATCAAAGCATGCCCTCTGTTCCCTCTTCCCCCAGCTTTAAATACTGATCACGATGCCATTTGGGAAATCCCTTTGGTCAATTGGGGTCAGCTGTCCCAGCTGTGCCCCCTCCCAACTCCTGTGCAGCCTCCTGGCTGCTGGGGTGGGCTGAGAAGCAGAAAAGGTGCTGTGTGATCACTGCTCAGCAGTAGCTAAAACACCCCTGTGCCACCCACACTGCTTCCAGCACAAATCCACGGCAGCTCCTGTGGATGAGATGAGCTCTGGCCCAGCCCAAACCAGCACACCTTCAGGAAAGGGTGTTGTGCTGAGGGACAGGAGTGCTGAGCACTTCTAGCCCCTGCCCCTGGCCTGCTGATGGGCTTGGGCTCCTTTTATTTTTGCCCTTCCAACTGCATCCTGGAATTGATGCCCTTCTTTGCCAAGTGCTCTCAGGCCCACAGGTTAAAGTGATACCCAAACCCCAGACTTTTTCAGCCAGGAGGGTAAGAGACAGGAACCCTAGGAGACCCAAAGCAAGGCAGGCTGTGTCTGTATGGCAGAACAGAGCACAACAGGGAAGGACTAACAAAATAGATAAATAAATTTCAGCCTATGAGTTCAAAAGTTTAAATGACATCTTTTTTTCCTGCTGCAGTGTGGGATAACCATGTACAAACATTCCTTTATGGCAATAGGTGTCTTTGTTCCAGCCCTAGCTCTGATCATGCCTTCTGAGTGCTGCTTTGGCACCTCATCATGCAAACAAGCTCGGCTGTGGCACAGCAGAGGCTTAGAATTGAGACCTAAACTGGACATTAACTCATGGGACTCCCTCAGTTTAGTCAGGAAGACTCTGTGTTGCAGCTCAGCCTTTGGGAACTGCATTTTATTGTCAGACCAGCAGTTCAAATTCTTTCAAATGTGCATTATGAGGCAGCTGGAGTCCTGGGCTGGTCAGTGGCAGGAGGGGCTGGATCCTGCTTTGCTGGATCCTGCTTTGCTGGATCCTGCTTTGCAGTCCAGGTCGCTGTCTGCCTTTGTGCAGTGAAGGCGGTGCTGTCACACCCACAAGAAGGGCTGGCACCTGCAGTTGTCACCACATTTGCTCTGTGCATGGCTGGAGCTGCCAGGTGTGCTGACACCAGAACATCACTCAGTGCTATCACTCAGGTTTGGCAGCTGGAAGGGGGGAGTCTGCACCCAGGAGCACCTCGGGATGGGGAGTGACAAGAGCTCGCATCCCTTTGCCTACCCCCACAGTGCCCCTGAAGCTCCAGGCTGTCAAGCTCTACATGATGTCCAGAGAAATCCTGCACAAAAATCCCACCATTTTTCCTTGGAGGTGCTGCAAGAGAGTCTGGACCCTCAAATAGCTGCATGTTCTGCCAAAAAGTCTGAAAATTCAAGGCTAAAACACCACTCCCCACTCCCCAGATGGATGGGGATGTTTGATACACAGCCCCATGTTCTTTAGGGAACTCACAGGGTTCTGTAAACTCTGCATGTTTCATTTCCTGGGAGGAAAGAGGAGGCTGAGGCAAGGCTCTACCTGGAGAACCCAAAAAACACAAGGTGAAGGTGGATCATGCAGTAAATTGAACTCAACCCAGATCACAGCCTGTGAAGAGGCAGCTGAGGGAGCTGGGGGGGCTCAGCCCAGAGAAAAGGAGGCTCAGAGGGGACCTCCTGGCTCTGCCCAACTCCCTGCCAGGGAGGGACAGCCAGGGGAATGTCAGGCTCTGCTCCCAGGGAACAGGGGCAGGATGAGATGGAACAGCCTGTCCATGGTTACCTCTGGGTGGCTGTGACTGCTTTAGGAGGCAGTCGTGAGGAAAGACTGCTGAAGTGTGTGGGCAGTGATGGAAAGAGACTGAGAGCTCAAACCACCCGTCTGACCTTCTAACTCTCCTTTATGGACTAAAGTTTCAGAAAAACCCCAAATAAGGAAAGTGGGGTTTGGTTCAGGGTTGGGTTTTGGTTATTTTTTTTCCCATTTCAGAGCCTAACTATCCTGCTGTAAAGGATGCTGAGAAGTTCAGGGGAAAACTGATTCAGAGGACGAAGTTCTGTTTCATGTGAGGCCTGGTGATATGGCTGCTGTGGAGGAGTCTGTGAAACAAACCTTATCAGGCTCCAGTTCACAGTATCAATTTATCGTTTTTATCAGATAATGAGCCCATAATGATTTAGTTACACTGCTTATAAATCATCCTCAGGCAGCACTTCTGACTAATCTGTTCCATGACTATCAAAGGTTCTTTTTTTCCCCCCTCCAAACGTTTTTGTTTCTGCACTTAACACCATTACCAGCATTGAACATTAGAAGGGAAAAATTGGAAATATAAGCTTAAAAACTTTGTTTTTTCAGGTCCCTTTGTATGTAACAAAAACCTGCAAACAGCCTGTATAAACATTATCTTCAACAGGCCCATGTAGGTTTGCAGGCCTTTTCTGTGAACTTGGAGAGGATTTTCTATGGGGGATTAAGGTACAAAACCAAGAGCATAGCTCTTAGCAGGAAATGTCATGCACAGGACTCTGTGTCTGAGTGTTCTAAATGTATTTTTAGGTTTTAGAAGGTGTTTATGTTTCAATTAAAATCTATGAGTCTTCCTCCTGACCTGAAATAGAGGACAAAAACACTGTCATCAAAATATCCTGCAGCAAACACATGGGTAATGAAAAAAGAGTTTAAAGTAATAAAGGCAATTCAGGTTTTCCATCTGTGGAGTTGTTGGCTCAAGCAGGGAATAGTTCAAACAATGTAGGAACAGCTCCTTGTAACTACTGTTACAGTCAAGTATGGAAATCTTCTTGTAAAAAGCATTGATAATATTTTTAAAATTTTATTTGGAGTTCACACTGATGCATCATCAATATCACCTAAATTCAGCTGTTAAACCATTAAAAGACTTTGTGGGTGGAGCAGGTTAGAATTTGAGTTACATTTTTGAAGCCGTGTGGTTGCAGCACAGTAACCCCAAAACATCTTATACTGTTACATGTACTTCTTGTTTATCTTTCTTTCAGGTAGATAGGCTGTGTAAGATCATACACGGGAGCACAAAACAGCCACAGCACAAAAACTGTACTCTATTCTCGTGAGAACCAGCAAACCTTTCATACCTGTGTAAGTCCATTTTGGGGCATTCCTTAGAGAATTCCCTCTGCTTTGACCTACAAGATTTTTTTCTTATACTTTAGTGAAAATGATGGCTTTTAATCTCCGTTTTCTCCTGTATTCTGAAGGGCATGAAAAGACAGAATGGTGGCTGAAAATAAGCTTTGAAGCCGCACTGAAAGAAGTAACTTCTAGTGACTTCCTTTTTTGCGTTTCTCAGCCATCCTCAGAGCCATAGTGTAGCGTGTGAGCGTTCTGGAGGCAGGCAAAGCAGAGACAGGATGCAAATGACTGTGTTGAAGCTGCTCTTTCCATAGCTCCGAGGGACAGGCTCACGGATGGCAGGGGATGTCACCTACGCGGCGCTGGCGGTGCTGCCGAGGGAAAGGCCACGCGCTCCTTCGGGGACATCAAACCCAGGTAAAACCTCTTGGGCACGCTCTGGGTGCTCTCTGGAGCTCTCTCTCTCTCTTTCTCTCTCACCTTTTGATTGGGTACATCTAGAGGAATGCCATAAGATGCTGCATGGGAAGGGCAAGAAGGTGGAATAGCGGATGAGATGCTCGCAGTACAAATCAGCCAAGCTGCTCCCGAATCACAACCAGCAAGGAGCAGCAGCTCAGGTCTGGCCCCAGGCTTTAAGTAGCAGAATGAGAAAGAAAAGGGTTCATTGGTTGAATAATGAGCATAATATTTCTTTTTAAATGAGTAACATGATCAAGACAATGCTCCAGTGAATTACGACCTAGCCCACAAATCAGATCAATGTTTATGTTCGTGGAAAAGGAGCAGTAAATTAATCAGTAAATCAGGAAACTAACAACAGTCAGAAGTGCAGTCACTGTCACTGAAGGAAGTACTGAATGTCCCCTAAAAACTTCCTGCTCTTGCTCTTTAATTTTCCAGTGCTGATTTTCCAGAACCAAATTATCAGTCTGTGATCACTTCATATATTTGTAAAAAAAACCCCAAAGGATTAGGCCAATATTGACGGTAAGGAGATGATTTGAACTAAATTTTCTGAAGAATTGACATTTCTGCTACTTGGAAAAAAATGTAATTCATTCCTGAAAGCATTTGGACAAAATTCTCGATCATATCTAATATGAATGACAGCTTATTATAAGCAAATAGGAAATGCTTGTGGCATCAGACTAAGGATAGTTTCATGCCTTCCTCAGTAATTAATGTATTTAATCCCTTAAGGAAACAACATTGTGTAATGAGCATTTTTAGATGTTCTACTTACAATGGAGATGAATAGTGATGATGGTGCTCTGAATATATGCACTTAAATGACAGAAAACAATACTTTTTATATATTTTTTCAAGACTAGTAGCCAAAAGATAAAAGAGAATTCACTTTATTATATATATGACATGAAATACTGCCTTAGACTGTGTGTTCATGCACCAGTGGATGCTGTTTGCACTGCTGTAACCTGTGCAAAGAGGGCTTGCTTGGGATTTTACCCAGGATACAAAGGATAAAACTTATTTGTGAAGGGAGACAGACATCAAATCTTGATTAGAAGATGTCCAAAACTATTCCTTGATCATGCTGCCTAAAGGAAAAGCTCAATTTTGGACAGGCCAGTTTCAATGAAATTTATGATTAACATGTGGATGGCTCTTAGCAAACTTTTGTTGAATTGATTTTAACTCTGTATTTTCTCACATGAAGTTACTGGCCATGGTAATTAAGTGATTTCTCAATGCCATTTCCCCTTTAAACATTTAACTTCTCAAAAATGCTGATCATTTTTTATGGATGTTCTTCTGTTCATACTCCAGTGCTTTCATCTGCTTTAAAAAATGGGCACTGGAGATCCACCCAGTATTTCTACAAGCCTTGGATATGCTATCTCAATTATACAGAGACAAAAATCTCTTCACTAATCTTTTCTTCACTGTGTGTGGCTCCCAGTCTCACCTTCCCCACTCTTATGTCTGATTATACTCAAAATACATTTGGTTTGATTGGGCTTGGCCTTCAGCTGTCCCTCAGGTGCTCTGAACAGCAGGGACGAGGGGGCTCTTTGGATGCTGTGCCAGAGTGTGCTGAGGAGGATTTAGCAATGGCACTGTCTGTGCACAGGCTTTGGCAGGTGCAGTTACTGTGCATGTGCCTCAAGACAGGTGTTTAAAAGCACAAAAGCATTCCCAAATCCCAGCAAGGATAAATACACACTGGTAGCTTTCCAGCGAAAGACTCCGGCAGTTTTTGTGTCCCGGTTCCCTCATGGATAATTTGAGAGTTGCCTGATTATGAATTGTCAGTGGCTACACAGAACTTTCCCTGGGAGAAGAACAAAGCAAGGAGAGTTCAGGTCCATCACCAAACTAACCCACAGTAGCCTGCTGTTGGTTGTGCCCTTAACTTCTTGTTCCCCTCCTTTACCTCCTGGGCTGCTCTGGGTGCTGACCAGGTTCCCCTGGAGCCTCTGCAGCTTCCCCCAGGCCCCTGGATGTGCTGGCCCACATCTGGACACAACATTCCCTAATGGACAGCCCCCCTGGAACACTCCCTGTCTGCACATTCACCAAGCAGAAGCTTCCAATACACAGAGATGTTTTTTCTGCACCTCACAACAGGCACAGGGAAGGGAAATTTCAGTTTCACTGGCTGATGGAGATCTCCACCTTGTTGTTGAATTGTAGGTGAGGCTGTGGAAGCATCCTGCAGAAGTAAGGTTATGTGGTATTTTAAAACCCCCTGCTGACTTCTGAGGACTTGACATTCAAATAATCACACGAGCCCATACACACTGTAGAAGAAGGAATGATTTTGTTTAAATATTCAGCTTCCATGGACAAGTCTTTTTTCTTACAGATGTAGAGATATTCTTTGAAGGAATAAATGTGCATTTGAGAGACAATTTACTAACAGTAGTAGAATGTCTAAAGTGCTTATTTTAGAAGCACCTCCATTTACAGGGCTAGTGCATTTAAAAGTTTAAAAGTCCTAAATGTTTTAGGAAAGTTATTTACATTCTAAGAAGGAAAACTTTTAGGCCATTTGATTTGAGAATTAATTTACAAATTTTCTGTAGTTTATTGAACTAATAAATTGAAATAAAGCAAACAACCAAGTGTATTAGGTCAGATTCTCTAAAGAACAGACTGTCTCCCCATATGAATAACCCTTATTTGCCTATCAGGTTCTCAGTGGGTTTTTTTACTGTAAAATCTCTCCATACTTCAGCAATTCTCATATGAAATGTTGCCTCATTTTAATTTAATGAGACTCTCTCCTTCTGCCAAGTTTTTCCCTGATCAGTGAAATTTATTTCATCACTTCTTTTTAAAAGCCCCAGTGGTCACAAACTAGGGTAGCACAGAAGCTTATTCTTGATACAGATGGATAAAACCTCTCCATTTATGGACCCACAAGCAGAGTCCCAGAGGTCCAGATACCTTCCATAACACTAACCAGCAGCTCTGCAGAATACCCAGGTGAATGATACTGGAAGCATGTTCACAAAGAATTCACGTGCCTTGAACCCACACAGTGAGATTTTAATGCTATTTTTGGTTTTGTTTTGGCAATGTGCTTTTGGAAAAGGATGCCTTCAAGCATCAGGTCCATTCCTCTGCTGCTACAGGCACCACCTGAAATATCCTGGGATGAACACTCACAAGTCAGGAATGCCCCCAGCAATTCCCTTGCTGCAGCACATTTCTCTCAGTGCTGGTTTTCCCTTTGGCATCTCTGCCCCACAAAGCAGTCACGGCTCTGGTGCCCCTCCAGCCCCTGTGGTACCTTCTGAGGTGGCTTAGCAACAGATGGGATGCTTGCCGTGGATAGGATCCAGGTCTCTCCCACCCTTCAGCCTCTTTGTCTGGCTCCTGCTCCAGCCTCACAGCACCCAACAGTTCACAGCTTTGCAGGAGGCTTTTCCTGCCTGACAGCAGGAGGAAGTGGTAAATCATCATCTTGCCTGTCACTGCCTAGGAAAAGGAAAATGCTGAGCAAGCAGCCCTGGAAACACACCCCCCTTTTCACAGAGGCTCAGCCTTTACTATTCCTCCATTTGGTGATTTGCACAGCCACAAATGTCAGCAATGACCTCTCCTTACAGGAAACATGATCACATATGCTGAGCTGCATGTGAAGCCCCAGCCCCAAGGAAACAGCAGAGCAGAGACTTCCGCTCCTGGTACTGTGCAATTTTGTTTGGTTACTAATTAAAGATGTAGTTTTTCCTATTGCCCAACAGTGAAACCTGTTATCAAGAGCCTTTATGGACAATCTCTCAATGAAAGGTTGATCTATCATCTCATCTGCTGCTTTTTTCCAGGGTTCTCAGATTTTACACTTTCCTTTTAAAATAATATTGAGACATGTTTTAGAAAGAATGTCTAAAAATGCCATTGTGCCCTACATGGAAAATGTAGTACAGCAAAGTAAATTTCCGTGGTTTTTAGAGTCCTCATGGAGGAAGGGTACCAGGGATGCATTTGGCTTTGGAAGCAGGGGAATGCCCAGGTCTCGTTAGTGCCCTGGTGATTCTCACCCTCCCTGTACTGAAGGACCTGTGGGGCAGGGAAAGGAACATTGAACTGGATAGTTCAGGCAGCCAGGGGATGGAGCAGGTGCTCGTCTCACACAGGCAAGGTCAGGGAAATAGAGATTATGACATTGCAAGTCTGTGTCTCGTGGAACCGGCACATTGACACCAAATTTCCTCGGGTTCTGCAGCTTCCTGAGTGTTTCCTCTGACACAGGACGAATGCCAAACAGCTGGAGAGATGCACTTCCCTGTGCCAGGAGGTGTCAGCACAGGGCTTTTTTCCATGTGCATTGAGGGAAGTTATTTTTGAGCTGCGGGACAGGAACAGTAACACCTGGGGGCAGAGAGGAAGAACACCCACAGCCATCCCTGACACCACAGCCCATCCCTGACACCACAACCATTCCTCACACCACAGCCATCCTTGACAGACACCACAGCCCATCCCTGACACCACAGCCATCCCTGACACCATAGCCCATCCCTGACACCACAGCCATCCCTGACAGATACCACAGCCATCCCTGACAGACACCACAGCCCATCCCTGACAGACACCACAGCCATCCCTGACAGACACCACAGCCATCCCTGACACCACAGCCCATCCCTGACAGACACCACAGCCATCTCTGACAGACACCACAGCTATCCCTGAGAGACACCACAGCCATCCCTGACACCACAGCCCATTCCTCACACCACAGCCATCCCTGACACCACAGCCATCCCTGACAGACACCACAGCCATCCCTGACACCACAGCCCATCCCTGACACCACAGCCCATCCTTGATACTTTCCCTGAATTGCTCTGCAGGGTGTGTTTGGATAGGCAGGAGAAGGCAATGCTTGAGAACAATAACTCAAAGGAGAAAAGGCAAATTCTTAATGGTTCACAATCACTTGCTTTATGTGACCAAATATTTTGATTTCACTTCCACGTGTGCAAAATGGATGCAGATTTTTAATAAGTAAAATGCTACTGCATCCTCCCAACAGCACTGATTTTAGGCAGATGATTTCTCTGTTGTTTCCCCAGTATTAATTTTAAGAGTGCCAGGACCTTAAGCTGCTCTTCCTCCTGCCTCCCCCAGGCCGCCAGCACAGGAGCTCAGCCTGGTTCTACGTGGCACTGGTCCTGGCCATCCTCGTGCTCATCCTACTGGGAGCTGTGGCCATACTAGCCAAGCAATGTGAGTAGATCCTACCTCCTGCTTCATCCCTTCACTGCAGACATGGTAAAACCTCTGAAAGAGCTGAGAGAAAAATTCCCTTAGTGCAGCACTAAAAGGTGTCAACTTAAATGCAGGAAATGAGGGGATATTNAAAACCTCTGAAAGAGCTGAGAGAAAAATTCCCTTAGTGCAGCACTAAAAGGTGTCAACTTAAATGCAGGAAATGAGAGGATATTGAGAAGGGCATGGAGTGACAGGACGAGGGGCAATGGCTTCACTTTGACAGAGAGCAGGTTTAGATTGGATATTGGGAAGAAATTGTTCCCTGTGAGGGTGGGGAGGCCCTGGCAGAGGGTGCCCAGAGCAGCTGTGGCTGCCCCTGGATCCCTGACAATGTCCACGGCCAGGCTGGATGAGGCTCTGAGCAAGTTGGGATAGTGGAAGGTGTCCCTGCCCACAGCAGGGGCTTGGAATGAAATGATCTTTAAAGTCTTTCCAAGCCAGGCCATTCCATGAACACCTTCTCAGAAGGGCTTTGCTCTCTGAGCTTTACTCACTGAGTTTGCTCATAACTGTGTCTGCACCAGACAATGCACACAGAGACATCCTCACACNGGCTTTGCTCTCTGAGCTTTACTCACTGAGTTTGCTCATAACCAGATGATGCACACAGAGACATCCTCACTTTCACAGTACAGCTCTGGGGGCCGGGACTGCATTTCCTTGTTTTTAACCATGCCCTCTCTCTCTTATTTTATTATGTTTTTTGACTTTGGGTTGTTCAAGTTTTGAAGGACAGAGAGGGAAAATCAGAAAGTTTGCCCTGGTATGGTCTGAACAGCACCAGCAGTGACATTTCTTCAGAGAGGACGGTCTCAGCAGCGCTCCTGAAATGGCTCATGGAGGAGCTGTGTGAAGATGGACAGGGTGAGGCACATTAGTCCTTTCCAGCATAGAGGATGTGTGGTGTGCACAGTTCTGTTGTCTCTGTTCCCATTTCTCTGACACCCTGCAGTTTATGGGAACTCACTGGTGCTACCCAGGAAGCATGGTGTTCCTGCAGAGCAGTGATAACAAAATCTAAACTAACATTTTAATTGTAATAGTCTTGCTCCTCTTTTGGTACAAAGTTTGCAGTATTTTTGTTATATATCTTTCTGCCAGGAGCTGCTGTCAGAAATGCCATGTATTGTAAATCCTCCTCTTGTCCTGGAGAACGCATTCCAGACAATGGTTTATAAACAGGGGGAGGAATTCCATTCTTTGTAGGAGCTAAAGGTTCCCCCTGTCCACCCACAGGGACAACCTGTGAGCTGTGTCCCCCCGGGTGGCAGCTGCACAGGGGCAGGTGTTACTTCTTCTCCAAGGAGGCCAGGAGCTGGGAGGACAGCCAGAAAAACTGCCTGGCCAGGAAATCCCAGCTGCTTGTCATCGAGGATGAAATTGAGATGGTGAGTCTTGTAGCAGCCCTAAAAGTGTGTGACAGGCCCCAGCCAAACATTTCTCCAAGAGAAAATGGCCTGGATGTCAAAAGTACACATCGACAAGCAAGAGCCCCATCAGGGAAAGGATCTGACTCTCCCTGCACAGGAGCTGGGTTTGGGAAGGTCAGCAGAACAGTGCTGCAGAGGAGAAACACAAGAGGTGCCCAGTGTGGAAGCCAGAGTAGTTTTGACTGGGAAGAGGAAATGCTGGGGACTTTCCACTCGTTTCCACCGCTTGGCTCTGGGAGGAGAGGAGGCTGCTCATGTGTATGGGCTGATGTAAGGGGCTGCTCTGGCACAGCTTGCTCTTCAAGAGGAAATGAAAACTGTGCATGAGGCAGGACGGTGACCTGGGCACAGCAGGAAAGCTCTTCTGTCATGTAACATCCTTCTAATCATTCCACAGGAATTTATAGACAACAAAGACAAAGATACCAAATATATCTGGATTGGCTTGGACACTGAAGACATGGAGAAAACATGGAGTTCAGTGGCAGATCACAGAGTAAAAGAAATGAGGTGATGATTTGTGGGGGGAGGTTACCTTTGGGAAAAGCAAAGCGTGGTATCCCTGCTTGGAAACACAACTCTGGGTCTGAGCTGACTACCCAAAGCACAGACCTAACCCTGCAGCCTCAGGTACTCATTCAGAGTCTATTTCATGGCCAGTTCCAGATCAACAGGTTGGAAACTGATTTCTGCCTCCAGGACCAACCACAGCCACAGCTCATATATTTATTAATGCAGAGATATTATTACACACTTCTGAAATCCCTGCCAACAAACTCTCTCACTTCTCAGACCACGTGCTGCCTGCCTCTGTTGAAGGTGATGCCTGTCACATAGCATTGGCTGGGATCTGGGCAGCTTTCTTCAGCCTTGTGGCTGCATGGGGAGGATCCTTATCCCTGTAACACTAATAATCCCAAGCATCCATCCCTCAGAAGGCAGCAGTCCCTGCTGGGGGTGCCCAGTCCTGCACAGCTGCTGTGCTTCAAGGGGGTGCTTGAGTGGACCTTATCCTCCCCCCTCACTCAGAGCACCACCAGGATTTTTAACCAGTGCTGAGTTTAAACCCAGTAACCCATTGCATTCCTTTTGGTCTCTCAGCAGGACAGCTCTAAAAAGCATCAAGGCTGACAAGAACTGTGCTGTTTACAGAAGGAAAAATGTGATCCAGGCAGATAGCTGCCAGACATTGAAGGAGTGGATCTGTAAGAAGAACGCAACTTTGCTGGTGCTCTGAGCCACATTTCCAGACAACAGGCAGAGCTTCTTGTCAGAAGACCCATTTTACAGACAAACCAAACTGTGATGTAAATAATTTTTATCAGACTTGCAGGGAAATTTGCACTTCACTGTGCTGTGCTCCCCTAGAAGTCAGAAGACAAAAGATCTGCAAGCTGGCACACCAGGATTTTGGGGTGCTGAGCCTTCACATAGACAGATTTGGCAGCAGCTGCCTCAGGAAAGATCACAGGAGAAGAGAGGCTCGTGAGGAGGAGCACTGTGCACATGAACTGTGTGCTGTGCAGGAATTATAATACATGCTTTATGGGGGATGAGGGGTGTGCTGCACCCACTGCTGTCACTGCTGCTGAGCTGAAGACTTCTGATTTGGGCTTCAGGATTTTAGTGTTTTCTGAAGTCTGGGCGGGGGGTTGTTTTTTTTTTTTTCCTTGGGGTCTAATTGTGAGTCACAGAAGCCAATTGAGGGCTGGGAAAATGCATCTACTGGACTGATTCAAAGCTGCTGCACAGCTACTGGGTGTAGGCAGCAGACCAGGCATGGAGTGACTTGTAACAGTCGTGGTTAATGTGCTGATTGCTCCCATCTTCTTCTGGTGCTGAGCCTTGGAATCTGAAGGGATTAGCTAGGGAAAGGGCTTGGACTGTAAGACAGCATTACAGTGCAGGGAAGTAAAGTTGATAACCTTCCTCTCCACCTGTATTTTGTCCCCTTACATTATGGTATGAAGCCAAAGACTGGTGAAATGAATGGCTGGGAGTACACTCAGTAAATGCATTACTTAGCCATTGAAGTGTCATGAATAAATGATATTTTGTGTCTAGAACACAAAAATATTAAGAGCAGTCTGACCTAATGCCTTTATTAGATTTACATATTTGACAAAAATGAAGACAGGTCATGAACTGAAGGTGCTGCTCCAACAAAACTGGCACTGACTGGAATTTAAGTCCTTATAGCAATGAGAAAGATNCCAGTTTTGTTGGAGCAGCACCTTAAGTCCTTATAGCAACGAGAAAGAGAAACAAGTCTAACATGGCTTTTGAGATGGTGAGCCTTCACCTCATCTTTGCTGCAAATAAAGGCAGCAAAGTTTCACAGAGATGTTTTTTCATCCCTGTGCATGCCTGGATGGTTAATGTCCAGCACTTTAGGGTTGCAGATTAAAAAGTGAACTGTAGCCTCAGGAACTTCTCTTCAAACAACAAAAGTGACAAAAAAATCCCAGCACAGATTTACCCCGCAGAATGCAGCATCAGCAGCTCAAGACTCATGAGAAACTGCTGTTATGTAAGAGGAAACAACAAAAATTCCCCAAACTCAGCACAGCATGTGCGGGAAGGAGAATTGATTTGTTCATTCTAGACAGAGAAACAAAGAAAAGGAGAGTCTGAAATGAGTAAGATAATCATCTCTACCTATATAATACATGCTTTATGGAGAGAGAATTTCTCACTGCTAAGAAATTTTCACTTCAGGGTACTCACAGCACACCCTTCTCCATGCCATGGAGTTGATAATTGCTGGTTTTATGGCAGATCTTTCTTGATTCATACTGAATTTAACAAGAAAAGCAAACTCCTGAATGCTGGCTTCTCTCAAATTAGTTGTGGTGTTTAGGTTTCAACGATATTCATGAAACTTCTACTATTTGGGCCTTCTTGCTATTATTCATGTAATAAACAAGTTTTTGCAGACCCTAGCTACAATTTAAGCAGTCACTTATTTAAAAAGAAAAAGAAATTACCACTGAAATACTTCATCAAACTCCACTCTGAGTAAAGCAAGTTAACAGAGTTTGCAGCTTGACCCTTTTCTTCACATCCCTGAAGATGTTCATTGTATCCCTGAGGAGCTGGATTCCAGAAGAGCTTTCACTGTAATCTTTTGTTAAAAGTCTGACACATTGAGGTGTTAGAAAGGGAAAAGCATTCTTTTTTTTTGGATCAAATGTCCTGTTTCATGTCAGCCCCAACGTTATGATTAAAGACTTTTTCATGTTCAAAACCTGGATATTTAACGTCGTTTCAGTTTTTTTTTTCCCCAGAATGTTGCCTGAGATGAAAAATACTTTTAATGTCCCAATATTAAGATACAAACCACTGTAATTCAGGGTCTCTGTAAAGATATTTATTCAGTATCTTTTCAGGACTATTGCACATACCATATCCTTCAGAATCAGGTTAATTTAAAAACATTGCAGAATAACACCCTCCCTCCAACATATAAATTAATAGATAATTAGGCTTTTCATACTGTAGAGTCCTGTTACTGTGCCTATAAAGAATACAAGCAATTAAGGAAAGTGTAATCCAGCCAAATTAGTGATTATATTTAAATAAACATCTGAAAGTCACAAGTTGCTGACAGTATCCACGAGCAGGTCCTGCTACAATCAAGTCCTTTTGTCACAAAAAATCATGAAGACAAACTTCCCATTCTTCCTTCTCTAGAAACTTGATAGTCATATTCCTTCCAGGAAAATTTGCTTCCTCTGGGTCAAATGACACCTTTAATCTCTGGATAACCCTCTAGACATGAATGGCACTCAGGCAATCAGAGGGATTGTGCCCTCATTCTGTTCAGGCTCCCAGCCTGCACAGAGCACTGGAGGCTGCTGCTGAAAACACCACCTACACAAGGAAACACTGGCTGTCCATGTGGAAATGGCCCCCTTGCTCAGAAGCCTCACAGGCACAGGGCATGAGGAAAACACAGAGAAACATTCCTTGCTGTTAATTCTCTCATTCCCTTCTCCTGATTTGGCCTCCTTGCACTGAGGACTATTTCTTCCTTTACACATTAATGCCTGCAGCTTCACTATCACTCTTCCAGTTCCAACTCTTCCCCTGCCCCCATCAGTGCAGATGCTCAGGTAAATAAATATTCTTATCTATTGTGACCTTTTTTGGCTAAAGAAAGTGTTGTGAGGATAACTTCAGGTGCAGTGCAGCTGCATAAATTAGCTTGACAGTGTTATCACCAGGATTTAACAAAATTAATGCAACATAATGTTAACAAAACATGGAATACAGTGCAAGGTGCATCCCATCAAATGGAGAGAGAGGAATTTGCTGTGATTCTGTCTAAAACAACAGTGTTCACTTCTGCACTACCATGTATCCATGAGGCTCTGGCAGGCCTCCAGACAGACCCACTTCACCACCCAGCCCTGCCAAAGGAAAAGCAGAACAAAAACCTCCAACTGCACACATAAAAGGGAAAGAAAGAACAGCTGCTCCTACAAGAGAAGAGTAAATGGAAGAAATACTGATGGCATAACAAAAAGAAACTACAGCTGGGCAGTAGCTGCAAAAATGGGGCAAGGAAATGACTTATCAAGATGCTGAAGAAAGCCTTTTAAATGATATCTCTAAAGACTTCCTCCATGGGTGGAGAATTCTGGCTACCAGAAAAGTCATTCAGCTCTGGGTAGGAGCTGGGACACATTCCCAGGTCCCAAAGTATAGACACAGCCTGGTAGGCACCATATCAGAGCTCTGAGTGTCAGGGGTGGTGGCTTGGCCCTCCTTTATTTTGCTGAGTTGATATTCAAGCTGCAGACCCATTTCCTTGTTAAATAACATCCCGAGGCTGAGACTCCTTTGGACTCCAGATAGGCACAGCTTCCAGAGCCTTTCACTTCAAACCTGTGAGGAAGAAGGGAAGGCAGGATTACTTGGACACCCACAATCAAATATTGCAAGAGAGCAAAGGCAGCTATGGGCATCCCTGGCTCTCTTTGAATAAAGCCTGGTTTATCTAAGGCAAGGCACCACAGGAGGATGATGCTTTGTGCCTTGAAGAGAACACTGTGTCTTTTCTTAATGGTATCTTGTGCCCAGAATACAAAGCCCAGGACTTGTAGTACTCCTGTATCTTGTTTAGTGGTCACTTAATGTGAAATACACCCTCAGAGCAGAGAGTGAAACTCAGGTTTGCCCTCTCAGGGATGCTCTGCCATCAAGATGGGCACCACCACCTTCCACTTCCACATCCTCCTCTACAGCTGAAAGGTTCCAGCAGAAGCTGTGAAGCAAATCTATCTCTCATTTCTCCCTTCCTCAGAAGCCAACAGGCACCATGGTTAAGGGAACAGGAATCAAACGTCATCCACACTGTAGGTGTCCCTACAGAAGAGGTAAGGGACCTCTTCAGAAACCATTATTTTCAAACAAAGTGCTATAAAGTTCTGTGGATAGGCCAAGCAAACTGGAATGGTGTCTGGAAAAGCCAAGGGACAAATCCCCACCAGTGCAGTAACACCTGAGCTGAGATATCAAGGTGTTTGCCCTCCCCTTCAGGAGGGGCAAAGCAAGAGGGGCAGAAGTCTAAGAATGGGAAGAACCTCACTGAAAATTAAAGCATCAGTGGATGTTTGTATTGCAGACAGGCCATAAAAGGTTGTGAAGTACAGCAGTTTTCAATCTGAGGTGCCCACGTGTTCCCCAGATCTCACATTAAATGCCTCTGTCAGATCAAGCCTCCAGGGCTTGGGGATGAAGTGAATATAGTCACACATCACCAGTAATGTGACAGACTTAAAAGTATTTAAATTTTCCACTTCTTAAGGTAATTTCAGACTTGTGAAATCTCAGTGCTTTTATGCCTATCAATGGTAATTCTGCCAACTCCTGCCAGCAGCTGCTCCAGGATGAGCTGCAGCAGCCTCTGAGGAGATGGGATGGCTGCCAGGGATAAGAACAAAGTGCCCCACACCTGGCAATGGTGGCACAGAACACAGGGCCCTGGCCACAGAGCAGCTCATGCAACATAAATTCACATCTTCTTTTCCCTCCAGAAGCCTCTTTTGGAGGAACATTCGATGAAAATGAAAACATGTCTTAGCAGTCTCCCAGATCTCTTTGCTATAAACCTCACATAGCTTACATGCAGGTTTGTATTCTTGCAAAATATATTCTCCAATGAGGAATTTGTAATCTTCCCTTCCTCCCCCCACTGTTTTGGTATCTTGGTGTCTCTTGGTTTCACTTTCTCTAATGTCTATTACCATGAGCCTGCCTCATGTTGCTTCCCAACATTACAAATTTATCCCCTAACTTTCATCTGCCACAGTTTTAACAATGCCATGTGAAATCTTCATTGCATTCCACACCCTCTCCATAATCATCCCTTCAACCTAATAACAGATATTTCCTACAAGTCACTGTTTCTGTGTTATTTTTCTTACTCCCCTATAATCAAATATCACCAGCAAAACCCCTCCACATCAACTTACAGTTCATTGTCTAATGCTTTTCCATTTACCCAAAAGAACTCTTCTTTTCTTTTATAGAGTCCAATCCATGGGTCTTGCTTTGTTATCTTCATCATAAAGTTCTGCAGGAATAAACCCACATGAGAAAAGAAGTCCTGCATGTTCAGTCCAGCTATAAAAATATAAAGTCCCTGATCCAGGGCAAAAGCAAAACAGCAATCTAGCCTTTCCTGCAGAAGAAACAATATTAAAACCTAAATATACAGAGACTGGTGATTGGGATAGGGTTGGCTGACCTAGAGAGAGGCTATTCTAAAATATCAAAGTCTGATATCAAGGTCTGGAAGAGATACAGAGGAATATAATCTCCTAGGCCTTTGTGCAGGGTGGAATCTTTCCTAATATCTTGGGATAATATAGAAAAGAATACCCCAAGCTGCACTTTAAATAACTATTTCCTAACTCCAAAGGTCACAATTAACATCTTTACCAACTTGTGTGTCATTAACTGATCTCAAAATGAAAACACAGTTTTTAAATTAAAGATAAATGAGATACAACAGTGTTTTATCAACAGTCAATATGAGTATTTATAGCTCTGAGCAGCACCAAATTTAATTCAGACAAGCACTTGGACATTTTCTAAAACATCAGCTGTTTAAGCTGATGTTTCCTGTTTTCAGGGAGTAGAGGCACGAAGGTTTCTGCAGGCTGGGACTCGTTGTGGTCTTACATCAGCTTCCTAACTGCTCAGCTGAGGAGGCTGGAGAAGCAGTTCCCTGGAAGTGAACTGGGGGCGAAACAGGCTGCCCCTGTGGTTCCCTTACCAGCTCCTGGTGATTTTCAAGGACCAGCAGGGAAGCGTTGTGGGAGGAGCAGCGGCTCTGGCTGGAGTTCCAGGTGGCTTCACTCTCTGACAGGTAGTAACACTTCCTCTGGAAGTACAGCCAGCCTGAGGGACACAGGTCCAGGGGAGGGCACACGGGAAAGTCTTTGGCTGGAGAAGAGTTTACTGGGGAAAGACAAAAAACAATCTACCCGTTTCTTCCAGCTGAGAAAGGTTTTACTTTCTGACTGCATCATCTAAAATAATCCCAGTGCAGCCACAGCATTGTCACTTCTGCCCAGCTGAAATAATTATTGTAAGCTAATGATATATTCTGGATTCTGCACCCTTCTGCCTCTTGACATATTCTTAAAAGGCTGGTCAGGGACACGTTGGTAGTAGCTGAGAAGGTGATAATAAAGTATCACCCAAGGACTCTTCTACAGCTTAAAAATTCCAACAACTCCAGTTTTTGCTTATATTGCTTCCTCAACAATTAATAACTTTATTTATTATAGTGTCATTTTTGAAGGACTGCAGATTGGTAGTACAATCTCCCTGTTGTTGTTTTCTTGAAATTGGATTAAGAGCAACGGTGATGTGATAAACTCGATACCAAAAGTACACTAAGACTGAACAGAGCCCTCCCCAACTCCACTAAAGCTTGTGGAGTCGTTTCTGCAGCACTGGCCCACAATTTAAAACAGAAATCACAGATTCACACAGGATCACAGAGTGGCCTGGGTTGAGAATAACTTCAAAGACCACCCCCTGCCATGGGCAGGGACAGATGCCACCAGGACAGGTTGTTCCAAGCCCCACCCAACCCTTGGACCCTTCCAGAGATCCAGGGGCAGCCACAGTTTCTCTGGGCAGCCCATGCCAGGGCCTCACCACCCTCTGAGTATAGAACCCCAAACTCCGGTAATTTCTATTACTAATTATATTTTCTTTTAAAATTCCCTACTTACCAAACTGAATACATGAAATCAAAATGACAGCAGCAGTGAGGACTCCAGCAACAACTCGCCACAGCCAGATGTTTGAGAATAGACCTGAAAAAATAACTGTAAGGAATTAAAAAACAAAACAAAACAAAAAACTCCAAAACAACAAATAAGAACCGGCTGACAGGGGAGTAGAGCCCAGGACGAACAAAGCTGTGG
>VYXF01006319.1:90254-124233 GCA_013397295.1 Polioptila caerulea | reverse complement strand
GGGAGGCCTGGATGAATGGCATGATATTCCCCCATCCGTGGAGTTCCCCCAGGATGGGCCAAATCTCTAGTTTACAGGATATGTTCTAGAGGAGGCTTTGGTTTCCCACGGTAGTGTAGGAATTTCTGGCCTCCAACTACAAGGCCTTTAGGATGTTTGGTCTCCTGGCCTAACAAAATGCTAGGACTATGCTAAGTTATCAGACTTAAGGAATTGCAAGTAACCGTGCTAAGAGTACTGAGGATAAATAAAAGTTATATAAAAGATATAAAAAAGAAAAGACAAAAAATCATCGTGGCATCAGTACCAGTAATGGTTGCCAGGTGTCTATTTACCTTTCCTCATACTGAAGTGCACAGGATGAAAAGCAAGATAATATTCTTTAAGTGAAGAGGGACAGGGCAGGAAGAACCCACATATTTATTACTCTATCTTCAGGAGAGCAGACAATTGAAACTTGTCTGGTTTGCAATTCTGAAGAACACTTTAGGAACTGAAGCTCAATGGCTTCCACAAAATTTAATGGAAAGGGCTCTAATTTCAACAAAGATGAAATTTTTAACCACAAAAGTGTCAAAACATACGTAACTGGAAAAAAAGGGTTAAATTATTAAATACCCCTAAAATGTGGATTTTGGTAAGAGAGCATCATATGTTAAAACAAACACAGTCAGGCAAGGTATATTCCAGAGGGAAAAACGGCTAGAACATAAAATATTACAGGTTTCATGGTTTCAGTTACCAGTGACTCAATTTTATGCTCAGTTATTAATTGCCAGTATTGATAAAAGTTGTCAAATTCCAATTTTAGAACTGTGATTGTCACAAGCCACATATAAGAGAGATATATTTATAATTGATGCTTCTTTACACAACACTCTCAACTGATATTAATAGCTGAAACTATAGCCCCCTTTTCCTTTTCTGGGCTTCAATTATTGATGTATTTATATTGTGGGAATAAAAGTTTTATTATGTAGTTGGCTAATTGGGCAGGAAGCATAAGTAAATACCACACTGATGTTGTCCACAGTCAACAAATGTAATGGCATTTACAAAGAAAGCATATGAAGGTGAAATTTTAAAAAATATTCATAGGTGACACAATCACCTGTAAAATGTTACTGAAGGCTTGCACTTGGTCAGCTCCTATAGGCAGCTGAGAAGAAAAGAAATCCTCAGTTCTGTTGTGCCACAAAGATCCTTAAGATGAAATCCTTATTGATGCAAATGAGGTATAGAAACAATTGAATGGCAGAGCCCTCACTACATCTTTTCTTCACTTCTCTGTTTATAGGCAGTACAATTCATTAATGACAAATGCCCAAGTTGTCACCCCTGACAATTCCCTTGCCATGAGAATTCCAGCATTTGAAGCATGCAATCATACTAAATCATGGCACATTTATAGACACTTTAAAAAGTCTGGAAAACATGGGATTCCCGTTTACCTGGAGAGATACATATTGCACTGATGATCTACAGGTACATTTGTACAGGAATCAATTTTATGGGAAGCAGCTAAAAGGGGTTTCCCCAGAAGCTGTATGTTGTGCAAATGCCTGTTTTATACTTATTCTACTTTAAATATCAGAACCCCAGATTATCTTTTAAGAGTAAAGGATGTTGTCAGAAAAGCTTTTTAGTTAGTAATTTGGAAGTTCATAGTGAATAACATAAAAACACAAACAATAACACAAAACTAAAATTTCAGCTATAGAAATGTCCTGTCAAAGTAATTTACACAGATCTGGTGTTAGAGGTATTCTGTTCTGTAAGTCAATATACCAAAATGTGCAAATCTGATGCTTACTTCATATTGAAACCTATTCTTATTTACAAGATTAGATTTTTTAATATATGAACTATGAGTAATGGCAGAATTCATGTAGTCCATGGTAAGTGTATTTTACACATCTTCTAACTGAATATTTTATAAATTCATTTTGACTTTATGATTTAAAGATTCAACTGAAATAAAATGAATATTTAAATTTAAGTGCTGCAGCAACCAATACACAAACCTGCTTCATGTTAGCCACTTTTGAATGACATATGCCCTCAGGTAAGTCTTGAGAACAAAATGAGGGTGACTTTCATTCCAAACAACCCCTTATGACCAGTATAAAGCAAGGATTGAACCAATCACTTCCAGCATCCACCCTCCACAGACAATTCCCTTACATGGTTGCTGTAACAAGCAGTATATAAAATAGCCACAAGAAAAAAATAAAGAAAAATAAAAACAAACAAATGGGACACATAAGATTTTCCCAAAAATATAGATAAATTTAACTTTTTATTGTGGAATAAATTTAGATTTCCTTGGGCTGACAAAACATTTTTATAGAATTAATTTTAACTGACCCCAGTAAACTGAGACTGGATTTCTTTTGGACCACATAGACCTAAAGTATGCTTTTGATGATAGAGAACCAGTGGCAGAAATTAATTACAGTTCTTAGACACAATGTATATTTTAGAGATTTGATGAAAGCAGTGTTCTCCCTGCCACAAGCAAATGGGTTTGTTAAACTTGTGCAGCACAATAATCCTAAATTAAATGGCATCATTAAACTTCTTGTTATAGCACATGAGTTGGGGAAGAAAACAGTCATGTACTTGCAGAAACACTGAGGTTCTATTCCATAAAATAAATTACCTTCTGGAAAGAATCAATCAGTTTTCTTCACAAAGGAACAAGAATAATAAAAAACCCCACCAAAATCCAACCAAATAAAAATATTAAAATTGTTTGAAATATCTTTATTTTCTAAATAAACTAAAAGTTTCTTTAGGAAAAACAAGTAAATAACAAAAATAAAAGCAAACAAAGCCAAGTAAAAAAAAAAAAAAACAAACCACACCAAACCAAACCAAAATACCATACCAAAACACACACACACACACACACAAACACACAAAATCCCTTGTAGATTTTGAAATTTAACATCTTTTCCAGCATGATGATACATTCTTTCTTCAAAATATTTGCATTGGCTTCTGGAGGAGCTTTCCCTGAAAGGCAGTGGTGATCACAGTGCTGCCTTTCATGCAAAAACCCTGGAGACAAGACAAATTGAAGCTTGCTTTCAAACAACTCTTACAAGGAAACTTTCTGGCTATAAAATGGTTATACATTCCATGTCTGCAGCAAAGCTTTTGGCCCAACATCCCTATTAGAAAATTTTTTCTTAGGATTCAGAAATTCTAGGTGAAAAACCCACTACTATTGTAAAACTTAGCAGCCTTGCACCATCAATGTATATGCACCAAAATAAACACCACAAACAAGTTTTTCTTGCTTCATAATCATCATCCTTCTTTCTCTGGCCTCCATTTTTGATCTAATTTTAGGTTCTGCAATAATTTTCTGAAGGCTTTTAGGGCCATTTTTGGACTCTGATTTCTGTATGTTTCATGGGACCACTAAATACTTTAACTTTCTGAAGTCCAGTTTTCTATATTTAGACGGTTTATCTAAAGAACAGGAAACCTGAGAGATTGCACACAATAAAGTGGTCCCATAGGGAAATTTATCTTGGTTTAAGGAATTACTTCTTCATTTCCTCAACCAAATTTTAATATGGTGGGCCAAGAAGAAAGCATTTCAAGCATTAGAATGGAGTTCAGACATGTAAATTCACACCTGGGAATGTGTGAATTCTCTCTGGGACAGAGATTTCCAAAACTCAAGAAAATAGTCTTATCCTTTTGTGCCATAGTTTCACACTTCTAAAAAACAACATTCCTCCCAACACTTTCATCTCACTGATTTCTGTGCCAATTTTCTGGGACATGGCCAGCCATTTTTGGTGAAATACCAAGCACACGGTAGAATGAATTGTGATTTAGCACTAATTTGCAGGAAAAACACTAATACTGCCTCAGTATTTTAAATTAAATGCAAGTTAAGCCTGTATACAACTCCAGAAACTGTTGGATAATATTAATGGAAATTTCTATCTGTCCTATGTTCTTCACTACCAGAAGATAATTAGATTTAAGGAGCATTGAATTTTAAACTCAGCAGTAATGCCACTGCCCTTTATTAGCCCTTTTGAAAGACGTCATATTAGGTAGCTGCATTTTCCTCAGCCTTTTCATGAATTTCCATCTTACCATTCTCATTGTATTAAGCTGTACCATGGCTGAAATTTCAGAAGAAGCTGTAATTCCTCCCACTGACCAAATCTATATTGTAACTCTCATTATTAAACGTTTACCACAATATGTAAACTTATAATTAACTTCATGGACCTGATTAAGAAACATAGGTCTTTCAACTGTCCACGGGGAGAAAATACCACCAATACCAACTCTGGCACCTGAGTTAGGTGGTAATCTCTAAACTGGGTGTCATACGCACTTACCTGAAGATACTACCTCCCTGCACTGACTGGGCAGCAAAAAAAAATCCATTGCATCCAAATTGTGTCAATATTTCCAGAGAATCTTCCTCTCATTGTAGATGTACGTGAAAGACTTCCAACTTCCATTGGCTGATTCATAAGAAAGTCGAAAGAAAATTCTAATATAGACTAAAAAAAATTTATACTATCTATCTGGAAAAAAACCGCAAAAAACAGAAAAATAAAGTTACTTTACTTCCAATATACTTTATATGCTAGAAATAGGAAAGCTATAAAAAATGTGGGAAAGTGTACTTTTGGTTTTATCCAAGAAATAGAAATAATTACATGCATGTTTGAAGGTTTCCATAAAAGCTGTTAAAAATGCAGCACTTGTAAAAAATCACATCACTTTAAGCAACTTAGTCTTGTTCTATTTGTCTTCGATCTACTTTTTTTTTCTCTTTAAGTTACTTTGACAGGTAACACAGCAGCTAGACGAATAGACCTTCATTTGTCATAGACCTATACAGCTATTCACAAGCCCTAGAAGAGAAGAAAAAAGCATCAGCATACATCCTTTTGGAAAGAAAAATGCATTAAATTTTTATCATTGAGACATATCCCAGGGACTCAGGAGAGGCTCAAACCAACCATATTTTTCTCCTCTCAGCTCAGAAAATCCATGCTCTTAACACAGCCAACTTTTTGTTCTCATAATCAAGCACAAAAAAAAGGTGGTGTAGTTTTCTTTTCAAGGTGTTGAAATCTTTGCTTTCATGCACAGAAAATATGGCCCTGATGTTTGAAGATCACGACATAGATGAATCTGAAGCAGTATTTCATACAGCTGCAAAAGGAGAAACAAGGATTCATGTTTTAGGGAATATAACAGTATATAGGCCTACAACACGAAAATCCCATGGAGCTTGTAAGATGAATTTTAATATACTGCGTGCAGCACAGTGGCAGATGATGAGAACGTATAACTAAAAGCATGAGAGTAGTCTAATTCTAAGGGCAAAACAAATATCTCACTTGCAGGAGTTTTTAATGTGCGTTCCCAATATGTCTATTCAATAAACTTAATGAAGTAGCTGGTTGAAAAACATGATGCTTGACTCCTACAAACTACTCTTTGCAGTACTGCCCTTAAATTCATTGGCATGCTATTGATCTAAATTAATGGTTTACTCATTCATATGTGCCACTGTAAAGTGAAAATATAAACCTTCTGTTCCGTTCTTAGAGTAATTTCCAAGATATTTCATTTGCTTTTTACCTGATTTTCCAGTTGCTGAAGAATCCATGATTTCAGAATCCAGTTTCATTGGGTATTTTATTACCTGGCCCACGCTGTAAAATCCTAGGATGATTTTTGGGAAGAAAAATCCCCCCACAAAACTACTAAAGTCTGTTCCCTCAGGCCAGTGCTATTCAGTCACCCAGTGACAACAGGTGAGATACAGCTTGAAATATATTTCCCTTTCCTCATCTCTTTTGTTCTGAGGCTCTAGCAGAATCACCTGGAGCACAGTCCAGTTGCAATTTAGGGAGAATTCAGACTGGGCTCTCCCAAAGATATGTCATTGGCAAAAGGTCTCTCTGCCTTGAGGAGCAACCTTGAGAGTTATCCCAGCTCCAGAGGAGATTACCACCATCTGGCCACACGGACCAGCAAGAAGAGCTCAAAGAAGGCTCTCTTTAGGTCATTTTATTTATTGGATAAAGCGTCTAGCTCATGGTCAAATTGCTTACAATGGGAAGGGTGTGCATAAAATTCCCAGTATCCACATTTTTTTTGCTTCTTTATAGAGTAGTCTTGGAAAAAACATCTCTTAACTGTATGATTGATGTTCCACTCTCACGTGCACTGATGTTCATAAGGTCACTGTGTTCCTCTTTAGGTTTCTTTGAGGCTTTATTGGCCCAGCTGCTACTCAGGACTGTACCTCCTTTGGAGCCTTTCCCAACTATTTTGAGTTTGATTAAGGAGTGGGGCCCATAAGTCATTGACCACCCCACAAATATAGTCAATCTAATTAATTGATTCATAAAGGCATAGTACAGTTACCTCTTGCTTCTATACCATAAATATATGGCAGATAAGTGGTAAGAGTCCAATAATTTGATAAATTGTTTAGTTTAAGTGTCAGAATTAATGTTAATTATATACTATGTTTGCACACTTGCAGATCCAAAGTAAGCAAATAGCTCTTAGGATAAAATATTACCATTAATTATACTATAGGGGAATTCATAATAATGAATAAGGAGTCTTTGCTTCATGATTTACCAGACTTTTGCATATAAAATTATTTTAAGCAATAAGCATAATGTTAGAGCTAGCAAAACCACAATTGGATGCAACTAAAATTCAAAGTTCCTGTTGCTGATGTCCCACCAGTTATGTTCTCCATCCCATCCCAGTCTTTCTAGCACATGGTATATCTTCACTTTTTGAAGACTGATGTTAATCAGCATACTTTGCTGCTCTGGATTCTCTTCAGAAATGTATTCAAGTGATCGTATTGCAGTTGTATTCTTACAAAAGTAGGTTTCATTACGATGGAGGTAGGCAGGAACATTTGAAACATGCTGTAGTTTGATTGTAGCTATTGGAGGGTTGTGGTAGGAGCTCAATAGATAAAGTCACATACAATTTCAGTAAGATTAAAATTACAGGTATTTCAGTGATTACATGTTTCTACAGTGGTGCCATCTATAAATATAGATTCATGAAAGGTTCTCATACAAACACATCCATTTCAAGTATATACAAGTACAGTCTCAGGAATTTCATAAGGATGTATTTCAAAGTGACAAATACATTGTTCAGTGTCAAGACAAATGTCTTGGGACTTAATGGTGTTATTTTCACAAATAAATCCCTGTTGTTCACATTCAACCCATGCATCAACACCAACAGTTTGTCATTTTTTCCCATTTAGTTGGGCCCATAATCTATGTACTAATGGATAGAGGACATTTCTATAGTGATTTTATCCCAGCATTATTATAGGGTACATGGTATATACTGAAGCAATATGTATTGTCAAAACATCTACCCTGGATAATTTTGGGAAGAACAGAGTTTGTCCATATATCCAGCTAACCATGGTGTATAACATTCAGGAATGGTGAGCAGGTAGACTTAATTGCAAAGATATTGACTAGTACTGATAGTGATGGAAAGATTTCAATTTCTCCCATCCGAGTATGTTCCAACACTCCTGGTGTACCTAATATGAGCTTTAGATCAAAGTCACTCTAGGGTTCTTCAGTCACTGGTTTGGAGAAGCAGCATTGTCAGGGTTTGGACTAACATGAACATGAAACTTTTTTCTGCCATTCTCTAGGGCTCTGCAAGGGAAAATAAAAACATTTTTGTAGGAGAGAATCCTAGCAGGTCACCCTATTAGGAAGAAGGAAAAATCCACTATGCAGTAACTTCGTCTCTGGGCCAAACATTGCTCTGTGTAACCAAATATTGTGGTTTTTTACCTGTGTGACACAAATTTTGTTGTAGCCATTCCCCCAGGTGATACTCCTTGGGGTTTAAGGAGTTCCTATTTTAATTTTCATAATTTTAGTGAATTCACCTATATTTTAGCTCCAGTTTTAGCCTGCTTTATTGTCTTTCCCATGAATTTTCACTAATCTCGTCTTGATTGGTGCTTTCCTGGCTACCTTTAGTAACAATTGCCAAGCTTTATTTCTCCAAACTGGAGATCACTTTCCTTCTCAGTTCATTGATTACCACTGTCATTGTGTGCTAGCAACCCATACTGCATAGAAGTTTACACACATAATTTTTGCCCCATTTGGTGTGGCAAAACAGTGGTCCTCATACTCCTACTTATGTGCTACATCCACCACATCAGGTTTTTTGTTTGCTGGCTGCAATTATTCATGCCTTATGCTTTTTGCTGAGGCATCAGTGAACCAAATGTCTTACTTTGATGCTTCCCTGGTGAAGAAGAGGTGCATTTAAAATTGGTGACAATTTTTGAAGTTGTTGTAATGCCAATAGGTCTGAATTTAGAGGCATCTAAAATTTGGAAACTCTTGTACATTTTTTGGTTGATTGTCAAGTAGTCAGACCATTTTCTGACCAAAGGTATTTGTGCAACTCCTTCTGGAGCAGCAATCTCCTCTAGGAATGCTTCTATAGAATTATCTGGTTCTCTGATTTTCAAAGGCTCTTTCTAGTGCATGAAAGGGCAACTTCTGTAGTGTGTAAGTTGCAATCTTGGGTTCTGCAGTCATTACAGGAACTGAATGGCATTAAGGCACAGGTAATCACTTGTTAGGTGCTGTCTCCCATCTGAATGTGGAAATGGCCATGAATTGTATGGGAATTGGGTTATGGAAATATTGTGCCATATTTCTAGTGCTGGTATTACATTAGAAAATCCATTTTGTTCCACAGTACCAATGGCAGGAATCCAATACAATGGAACATGGGTAATTTTTGAATCAGCAGTGCAGAAACTGGTTGGGCTATCTGCACTGTAAGCTCACAGTTTCTACCAGGGCTGTAGCTGGCACTTAGACTGAGGAACCATGTAGTGCCTCTGGAAAGCACCAAGCCAAACATCAACGCCCCAAAAATTTTTGTTATGCTCTTTAATAACAAAGCAAATAGAGAGTTTGTACTTCTGCTCCCAGAGCCATAAATTTCTGTGGTTTGGTGAATAACATGTGCTCCATTTACTTCAGTGACTTTAATTCCCTTCTGTTTGGGTCACATCTCCATATTTTCAGTACCATGTGTTGGGTTTGAATATTGTGTGCCTGTATCTATTGGAAATTTTATCAACTGTCATTGGTGACCAACTGGAATCTAAATATATCTAAATATATCTGCTTTAATGATGGATTTATACCACCATTCCAGTCCTCATTTGCATGAGTTTAAGCAGGTATGGGGCTTGCATGAGCATAATTTCCATCTATTCTTCCAAAATTATTTTTTTTTTCCTTTTCTTCCTGTAATCATGCAGGTCTTGTCCTTCTTTGGAGCCTATACCAAATATTGCATGTTTTGGTAAGGGGCTGAGAGCCCCAGTCACACTCCACCCCATGACTACATTAAATTCATTTCTCCAAAATATGTGATTGATTCACACATAGAGCGGTAGTACAGGTGCCTCTTACATCTGTGACATAGATCTGTGTTATGAACACACAGCTGATCAAAACATGCACAGAAATCCACATATGTAAGCCAGTGGGCTTTCCAAGGAAAATTTCATATTGCTAGTATATTTTCAATGTAAATTTAAAAGAATATCCTTTACCTACATTTACCATCTATTGTTTTCTATAAGAGGCTTGTTGCAGACAAAATGGAAATTTTGGACTAGTTTTATAATTGAGTCTCCCTTGAAGTCATGAGGTGCAGAAAGGAGTACTGTGTTTTCTACACTTCTTCTCAGAGAGGAGTCAGGTGCAGCTGGATCCAATCCTACTCCCAGACTTCATTTAAAAGTTTATGTCTAAAAATATATGTATTATATATAATATATAGCTGTAATTAAATTCACATTTTCTTAAGTAATATTGAAATGATATTAAAGTGATGATTAAGTAGAGATTGGTGTTATTCACCCATACCAATGACTGTGGGAAAATACCTCTTACTTAAGGGGTAACCTTGAATTCCCCCTCCAAGGAGGAATCTCCACGCATTCCTCTTTGAAGGGGTGTGTTATAAGATCCTGCTCTTAAAAAGTAGGACTGGGATTGATGGTGAGTCATAGGTTTCGAGGCCAGCTTTGTCAACTCAGCAGCCTTTTAGTCAGACACTTCAGATAAGATATCAGTTACTATCACGAGATGGTTCCTTTATCAGGTACTTCGTCTGCCACATCTGCCACATGCTGTCAGGAAACTTTGTTCTTCATTTCCTCAAAGTGTATAAATTTGGGATTGAAGAATTGGGCTGGTCTCTGTGGTCTTCAATGTCGAAAGCAGTATGACCCACCCTTCTCTACCTGATAACTTCTCCAGCAAGTAACTTTTGCAAACAGAATAGCATTCAAGCTGGTTTACCCATGTTAGGCTGACATAAGAGAAGGCACAATTTTTTCCATTCAACTAAAAAAAAAGTTCACTTCAAATCCATATTTTCACCTGCTTTAAGAATGCATTAATTATAACATATTGTTCATAGTGATGGTTAAAATATGGGACAATTTTTAATTATTAAAATTATTTTAAATTTCACTGCGGCACTAGAGTAACTTTAATAAAGTTTAACTTTGGCAGTGTTGAAAATTTTAATTGATATACCAAGAAATATTTTAATTGAGAACATATAATATCCCAAAGCTATTTTGGAATATATTCAGTGTTTGGAAATCCAGTCATACACAGCAAACTGGAGTGCTAGGATTTATGCTAGATTTCAGCGTAAAGTGTTAGTCCCAACCCAAATCTACAAATCTCAGATCACATAAAAACCCTCTTCAGATGTAGAATATGACTGCTTCCTGGAAGGAATATGTAAGAAGAGGAATACAACTTCTTCATACTTAAAGGAGCCTTAGCATGACACAATATTGAACAGTATTTTAAAAATTCCATTGAAGTATTTCAGGCACCTCCCGACCTTGGTGAACATAATAAGTTTGCAACACACACGTACACCAGCAACTCCTGAGTTGTGCTTTTGATCATTCAACAGAGAAGTAAAGAGTACAACTATTATATAGGGCTTGAGCTAACAATGTTCTGACACTTACTTTAATTAGTGTCAAGGCACTTGCTATCTTCTTGCAGTAATATTTAATGACAACAACAACAGCAACAATAATAATAAGAAAACAAAGTTTTAAAATATTAAGACCAGTAATTTAATGTGTATCTTATAATAATTGCAATGCATAAAAAAATTAGGGGAAAGATAGGTGGTGTTTATTTATGCTGACATCCTCTCCATTTCAATCATCTGTTTGAAACATCAGCTACAGCTTCCAAACATTAGGACTGACATTTTCTTTCACAATTTTTCCTTATGATTTTTAAAATATATTTATAGGCTTTTATTTAGCAATTAATTCTACACTTCAGTAGCAATACTGCAGTTTGTTTTTTTTATTGTAGCTACACTGGATGTTGCATATATGTTGTAATGATAAACAGTAAACAATAACTCCCCATTCACTCTGACCATACAATCTGTGGTTACATGGACAAATATCAAAATCACCCGCAGTCATCTCTTTTCTATACTGAGAAGACTTAGACTCTTCTCCTTTCTCTGTAAAATAAATATCTGATTGCTACGGATCATTCCCATTTCATTCTCTACCACCCCTAGTTCCATTAAAACCTTTCTAAGACTGAATTTCTTGTAGTATGCTCATTTTAAAATGTCTGCAGACTATGCATTTGTTGAATGGTACCACATTGTTTTGTTCTTTTTTTCCATGTTGCTGTAAACACCTCATGTGCCTTTCTCACTGCTGGGAAGAAATGAGATGAGTGTTTCAGAGTGCTGTTCACAGTTACTGCAAATATTGATTCAGGAACAGAGGACCACTAATTTCAAGACAATTGATTGTGTCTACAGTCAAGATTGTCTTGGCATCTGCATTGTTTCATATTTATTGACTTTAGATATTAACTGTCACTTCATTACTCAACACTTCAATTGTTTATTGACAATCTTTTGCAACTCTTCCCTACCTTGAGTAGAGTTGTAACGTTGAAGTCTTACCATCTCATTGTTCACCCAATTTCTTGAACTTTTCTGGAGATAAACATCAAAGAGGATTGTTGTCTGCAGGAATCAAGGAATACCACTGATAGCATACATTCAAAGTGGAAACTTATCACTAGTTTCCTTATTTTAACTCAGTAATTAATCTGCAAATCCAATGTTCTGCCAGGCAGCCATCCTCATCTGTGTTTGATGGTGTGACTTAAAGCACACAAGCAGAAATGCAAGACGTGACTTGCCGCATTTATTTCCCAGTTGACTAAGTCTATCCTTTCTTACAGTTTCTGCCAGTATGAATGATATAGAAGATGGAATGGCCTGTAGATCCCCTGATAGCTTTTTGAAGTCCTTTCTGAAAACTTGTTCTCATTTTCTTCCTTACTCTCTTCAGGATTCAAGCAACAGGTTTTATATCATGAAGTTGGTAATGACTCACTCTAGACTCCTTGGGTGAAACCTTTTGCTCTGAAAATTCATTAGTCTCATATTTTTCTCTACAATTTTTCCAGTAATGTGCCCATTTAAAACTAATGGACACAAACATAGAGAAAGCATTTAGATTTTTTTCAGTATTAACCTCAATGCTCATTTTTATATGCCAGACATTTATCAACCTTATGGAGTCAAGTGCAGGCTTCCAGTTTCTGATATATTTGAAAACATTTTTATTATGTATTTCTTAGTCTTAGAGCAATTAACTATTCAAAAATCTCCACTGCCTGCCTGATTATATGTGATTTCAAATATAACTTACTACAATTTATATTCCTTCCATTGTCTATGGGCAATTTTCAACTTTCTGACAAAAAAAAGACTTCTTGCTTTTTTTGATCATTTTACTCTGCTTCTACAGTTAAAACACTGTAAAGCAGCTATATCAGAACATGACTGCACCCCTACCCTGTGGCCACAAAAATCAGCTCAAAACTTATGTCCTTTTCCAATAATATAAATAATTTTCAAATGTTTGTGATGTTATACTTCCCAATCTATTTTTAAGACTCAAATTCAAATGTCTACCTTTGGTCCAAAAGTAGACATTCAAACACCAATTTAAGGTATACTTTAGCAAAAAATCAGACATAAACTTGAGGGCTTTTTTGGAGAAATTAATTTCTCCAAAACCACGCATTCTCAGAATGTATATGCACCAGGCAAACAAATTTGAGAAATAAATAGAATGAGAGCCCTTTTCTTTTTAAGATCTTAAAAAATCATTTGGCCTCGCTATAAAGGGCCTTATAATTCAGCTTATCCAGCAGGTCCAGGTGACAGGCAATCAAAATGTCAGCTACTGTGAAAGAATAAATAGGTTGTAGTTTTTATCTTGACACCTGTTAGAGTTCTAGCATCTAATGTAATTTTGTACTGTTCTGGGACAGTAATTACACAGAAAACAAACAATAAATGCATGCTAATGAGCTAAGGCAACAAGAGCTGTGCCCTTCACTGGTGTAATCCAAGGAGTATAGCATGGAAGCAGGCACACATAGTAAGAACTACGGAAAAAATGTGTCAAGATATGTTTTATACACACTCTAGTGTTGATGCAGGCTTGTTATTTATATGAAGTTTCCTCGTGGAGGTTGGCTGAACAGCCTATGTTCAGCTGAGCTGTTTGACCACGTACCTTCAGCCGATTTTATTTGTAAACATACTAGATTGTAGATTGATGTAGGATTAGTATCCTGTGTTTTGACAAAAGGGACATTCAGATGCATACATAGGAGTCAATACATAGAGGTGATCAAAATCAATATATTATTTATATTATTGATTAGATTTATAAAAAACTAAAATCAGGGAAACCAAATGAATAGACTTACAGTTATTATACAGAACTGTATTTTGAGGCATGAAACTCATTATTCACCACCTAAAGTCAGTGACCAAATTTACAGTGATTTCCCTAAGAAACCGTATAAGTGAGAAACAATGAAGTCTTGAAATAATGAAACATGGACTATTTTCACATATGAAACTTATTTCATAGCCAAATAATAGGTGAAAAAATCAAACACATAACCCAAAGAAAAGAAAAATCTAAGGCGGCCATGCCATTTTTACGGTCCTTCTGTACCTTCAAGTTCTGGTCTATGTAGTCTTTAAGGAATACATTTCAGACAGCAGTTTTCATAGAGCCTTACTTAGTAGCAGTCTACACAAGGTAAATGCAACAGAGGTCATATTAATGACTGATAGTATGAACAAACATCTCTGGTTTATCATTTTATCATAAATCCAGGTCAACCAAAACCTGTTTTTAACATCCAATACTTCAATTCAATTTGTCCTAACCTCCACGACCTATACAGTGAAAACACTCCCTAATGTACAGTCATCCCTCCTGCCTTGCCTGTCCCTTCCGAGGAGCTTATAACCACCCATTGCAGAACTCCAGTCATGGAAGTCATCACACCATGTGTCCATGATGTGATGGCTTTCCTGCTGCACCACAGCTTCCAGCTTCTCCTGTTACCCACACCATCTGCACCGGTGCAGATCCACTTCAGCGGGAAATGTGAGTATTTAGAGGAGTTCTACTCTTTCTAATGATATTTCAATATTTAACAGTCACAGTTTACCTTGAATTCAATACTACCACAATACTAAAAAGGCTGGGGAGTCAGGTGCAGGAAAAGATTCATAGATAATTATAAATAACCTCTTAAACATAAATCAGTCTCTTATAAACCCAGCTCACTCCAGAAAAAAAAAAAAAAAAAAAAAAAAAAAAGGCAAAAAAGGTACTTTGTACTTTGGAGTATTTGCAGCAGAGAATGCAAGATTCATCCAGAAGGGAATGAAAGTGCAAGGAAATTATAACCTATACTGAGAGCTGCCCCTTGGCAATATGAAGCAGCTCCTTGGAAATATGAATATATGAAACCCGTCCATGCACCAAGGACTATTGATCTGAAATTAAATTGACATAGGACTGTTTGTCTCTTATAAATCAGGATGTTTATGCAGATTTCCATTCCAAGGCACCTTCATGATTTTTTCTAACCTGTAACACTCTTAGATGACCTAATCCTGCCTGAAGAGTCAGCAACACTGACTATCCATTATTTTAATTCTTAATTTATTTGTATGGCTATACTGTAACACCATAGGGAGATTCTGAACTGGAATGAAACTCATTTCTATAAAGAGTGAAATCTGACTACAAATCCAAGATCAATATTTCAGTGACTTCCTATTTTGAGGCAGTAAAAAGAGATTTCAGGGCTCATGGACCTTTTTATGACCTTTGCCTTTAGGCAGAAAATCCCCAGGAGTTACATGTTCAATTTCAAAAACTACTTTGCAGCCAACAATAAGTATTTCTACATGAGTCAACTGCTAATACATTCAGATAAGCACAGCTAACAAGACTATGTCTAGAAAAAAAGCCTTGTCATTGCCAGCAAAGGTTACATTTGCAGTGTCTATTGCAAACCAATGCAATCTTGTTCTTGCTCAAATACTGTACAGAAAAAAATCTTGGTCTGTCTAGGTACAGCCTGAAGAAAAAATAAAAAAGCTAAATGTCTGCATTCATATGATTTCAAGCTCAAAGTAATCATTAAAATATCCTGCTGATATGTAGGAGCTTTTAGTGGATCTAATTTAGCACTACATTAGCACTTCTTTACCTATTCCTACCCTTAGCGCTTTTGACTGCTATGGATCCCAGGAGACTGTTGGTCTCTGCTGAGCTGCAAACTGCTGTTCAGTTAAAGGCAGGTGATGCTCTGGGCCTCCATCATCACACATTTCCACAAAATATATATATGTATTATTCTAAAAGAAGGATAAAACATATTTTAATAATTTTCCTTTAAAAAATGAGTTCCTAATAAGATAGCATCAAAGGGAAGAGTTCAGAAAAGAGATTAAGGTCAAAGGAAAGAAAGAACTGTAGTTTCTAACTCCAGTCCCCCACCTACCCCCATATAGACAAATTCTGCAGGTCACTCTTGAAAAGAGGATTGGATATGGGTAGGATTCAGGAACTTTTTGGTTCACCTTCATGGCTCAGACCTTTTTCCTCCTGCAGTGAGGTCCAAAATACAGAGCTACTTTTGGATGAATAACAAAGGGTGCCAAAAATTTTACTGCCGTCTAACTATTAATTTTCTGTCAATTAAAACATTAAAGTAAAAGAGGAAGACACTGGGTAAATAAAAGCTTAGATATGAAGATTCTTTTAAAATCAATCATATGTGCGTGCTGCCCTTTCAGATATACCAATATAATTTTACCAACTTTCACATGCCAACCAGAAAAGCACTCTTCTTCATAGTTCCAGTTCCAGTCTTATATGTAATCCCCACACTGTTTTCTCTGAAAACTGTGGGCATTTGAGATGGTAGTAGGAACCTACAAGTGAAAGAAAAAATTAGAATTCAGTGTGTCAGACTGTCTGACTATTTTTCAGAATTGACCAGGTTCACATCCTGTCATTTAACAGCTTTACTTACACAGAATGAAGACAATTTTATCTTCCTACCCCAAAGTCTGGAAAACACCTTCTTGAGGCAATCTCTATTCTATTTCTCCCCAAAAATTTGTCTGTTTCTTTACACAACAGATATATTAAGGGGGAAAAGGTGATTACTGAAAAGGGACAATCCTTAAAAATAAAATTGTGCTCTTTGCCTTTTGAACTTCGCTAAACTATCATTGCAAAAGCATTCAAGAGTAATGAAACAAATTTCAGTTATCCATTTTTACCCAGCCAATCACCCTTTCTCTTTCATGGTTGAAAGACTTTTATATTAAATCCATTCAATTCTTGAAATATTCAGCATTCCAGCCAATTAATTTTTTTTTTTTTTTAAAGTTCATAAGCTAAAACTAAAGCTGCCTGAAGCATTTAATGTTGTGTAGAGTGCCTAACTTTCAAAGCTGGAAGGGAGTCTTGGAGAAATTTCCACACTAGCACCAGGCAAAAGTGAAATGTGTGAGACTAGACGAAAAAGAAAATATAGAGATATTGCAAAAAATAGAAAAATTAGATGTATGAATTGTTATGACCCCACTCTTAATCTCATATAGCTATTTATACACCAAGTTAGAAAAAAATAATTGGGATTCAAGGAAAAAAAAAGCCTACCTCACATAATTGCATTATATTTAGTCATGTCCTGCTAGCCTTTTCAATTCTTAGAAACAAACCAAGCTAATACAGGTGCGGCATATTCCAGAAACACTAAGTCACCAGGATCCCACTGCCTTCTAGTTGTCCAAGCAGTAATCAATAAAATTTCATCTAATGATACATAGTAAATGTCAGCAGACTGAAAAATCTCATGATGGAGCATTAAATGTGAACATAATCTCTCACAAATATTCAGATTCCAATGTGGGTGAAAAAAGCCTATGCTCCAGGTCAACAATTTTTAAATCCAGGTTAGTAAAGCTGTTCAGATTAGTTGTGCAATTTTCTACTTCAAAAACATAAGACTTTGTCTAAAATAAAATACTTTTTCAAAAATGTGTAGCTGTGAGTGAGTTTCCATTTGGAAAGCTTAATTCAGATGCAGAGTGCCATTTCAATAGATCAGAAAGTCAGGCATCTCAAGAAAGGAATAGACTTGCTATCAGGACACCTTTTTCAGAAGTTATTTCATGCATTTCTAACCACTATGCTACTGAATATACAAGTAATTGGTGAATTAAAGATATTTCTCCCCCTCTCTCTCTTTCCTATTTCATCCCTTTTTGTTTCCAAACCCTCTGTTTCTTCAGTTGCAGAAATTTTATTGCCATTTCATATGAAAATATGTAGAAAGTGCATAAAGATATCTTATAACTCTGGTGCACTCACTCAGAAAATGTATTACTTTTAGAAATACTTGCATGGAAAAAACACAGCAATTTAATCAGATTTAGAGGAATGTTTCTGCCTAAATGTTCTGTCTGACAATTCATTAATCTCTTTTCTTGAAGAGAAAAGAAACAAGTATTTGTTGAAAAGTAAAGAGTTTAGTTTCAAATCCAGGCATGATTTTGATGCAAGAATAGAAAATACAGTTCACAAGACTAAGTGATAACCATGTTCACCATCATTCAGCAGAAAGAAATTTTTTAAAAAAATGCAACAAACACATAGTAAAACTAGGCATACTCAAATAATTCTGACTACATCTGAAAAAAAAACCTTCTGAAGGAAAAATTCAATGAACAAACACAGTGAACTTCCTATAAAATAGGTGGGCTCTCTCTTGGTTGCAATAGCTCAATTGGATATGGTTCAGTAAACACACCTAGGAAAGCACATCCTTTCAGCCCCAGCAGCATGGATTTTTCCCTGAAACAGAAGAGTGATGCCATGTGCCATGAAGACAGAGACTTGTCTGCTGGAAAGACAGCAACAGAGAACTGCAAGAGAATCTATTTCAGTACTGCAGCCTGATGAATCACATTAGACAGCAGTCAATTATTTGTTCTAAACTGTGAGCATGTAATTTTTTGTTCCCGAAAGACATAGTTTAAAAGTGAAAGACCCATTTAGCATAATGTAGCAAGAAAAGTATATTTTTCACGTCCCCTTGGAAGTGAAACGCTCATTCTGTATTGTGTCTCTCTGCAATCCAAACAATGCATTTGCTTAACTCTGTTCTCCCCACATCACAAATTATTAACCTCTAATATCTTAATTGAAGAAAATAACTATAGAAATATTGCTTTCCCTAACACCACTTTATTATGGAGTACACTCAGTGTTTCCTTTACACAGTAGTAAAGAATAAGAAAAACATTAGATTGCATCCTCCTCCCAAGCCCACAGGCCCTTTCAAAACACTGACTGAACATATCCCTTGAAAACAAGCTTTTAATGCTCTAAAGGTACCCCAGAAAATTCAAGTGTTAAAAAAATACTAGAGTATTGCCACATATATAATTAAGAGAAGATGAGATATTTCTAGAAAAACCAAGTGTGTACATAACACATGTATGATCACAAACATGGAGAGATTAAAAAAACCCCACTGAAATATCTCTGAAGTTCCTGTCTTGGGACTTTGGAAATCTTACGTTCAGAGGTCTTGGTTCCATGTTTCACATATTGGAAATAATACTTGCTAAAAACAGTATTTCTGAAAATAATAATTGAAAACACCGTGATAAGATCTTGAATTGTGGTTATAGGGGTCTCAGACGGGAAACCTCAGGAAGAGAGGAGTTGTAATCAGACATAAGGAATTTTTAACAAATAGGCATTTATGCTTTCAATAATGTTCCTAAGTATAGAATAAGACATACATTTCAAAGTGGACTAAAAGGTTAAAAACAAATGGAGACTGAAAGGAGACTAAGCTAAAGCACACAGATAAAAAATGCTTACTGTGGAATTCCTAATAGTTCATAAAAAAATTAAAATCTCCTAGGAGAGCTTTTTTAGAAAAGGCAGGATTACTAAATTTAAGAGACACATGAAAAGCTAGAATGTTTTGTATGTTAATACTCCCTGACTTAAGATTATTTTTTCACTCTGCTGTATTAAATTAACACTTGTATTGCATTGACTTTAGAAAAAAAACTTCAAAGAACAGAAAATCTCAAAGATCAAAGACTATCATTTCCCAAGTTTACATACTGCTTCCAAAAATGTGTACCTAGCAAGTTTCAACAGCCTGGTGACAAAATATTTGTACAAAGTCATATTTAATTAAACAGCCAAAGATTGTAATCACCTAATTATAACACTAACCTTAGTCTTGTGCTGATTCATTGGAAAGGGACTCAGGCAGCAGCCAACAGGGAAAAACTGGCTGTGTCCTGAGAAATGGGAACACTTACTCCTTTATTTGTTTCTCTTAGCAAATTAATTTGTAGAGATCAATCATTGCACAAAGTACTTGCTAGCTAGCAAAACCACATGCTCCTAAACAGTCACAGCTGCACTTACGCTTAAAAGGACATTCATGTATTTAAAGATTTCATCAGCTGGCTCTTAGAGACATATGAATCTCATTTGTTTCGGTTCACTTTAAGTTCAGTGATCTCTGCTTTATTCATTTTTCTCTCAAGTCTGTTTTGAATTTCAGATATGAACAGCTCAACAGGCTATCCTTCCATCCTGTGTGACTTCATCCTATTCTGCCTTGAACTAATCCTTCTACCTTTATATATGTGGTCTGATTATAGCTACATTCTGTATTCATATGATTCTTGGGCTGCCTCTCTGTTCTTATAAGGCTCTGTGAATTCCAAAAAAATCAGGGTTAAGTTAAACTGTATATTTTGGACTATTTTACTAAAAATAATCCAAATTCTTTTTCCTTTGCTTTTACACTATCTACCACACAATTTCTGATTCACATGAGTATGTAACATCTACCCTATATTCTCTTTGAGATTTTTAGTTCAGATTGGATTTATTATGATCCCCTGAACCAAAATTGGATTATACAGTGACTTCTACCATCAAGCCTCTCAGTGGCAGCGCTCACAGACAAAATTTTGCACAGCTACTGAACTGCACACGAGAGAAGTGCTTTATTAATGTTGCAGATCTTACAATGAATCAGCTCACAAATGCAAGTTCTATACAAAATCAGTCCACAACCTATTAGGTTCTCACAAAATACTTTTTAGGAACATATATCAGTTACAGTAATGTTCACTGCAAAATCATTCAAAGTCTATCAGCACAATTCATTCAGTAATGAAACACTTATTGCATAATAAATGGAAATTGTAATATTGCTATTTAACAACCTATACTTTTTAGATTTAATTTTCTTATAAAATACAAAATTCTAGCTTGCCACAATGTCTCAATACATATAATATATCTATTAACACTGCATCTCAACAACCAAATATGAACCACACTGCTCATGTGGGCATTTTTGTCTGAAAAAATTTTGATGTTTACTTCTAAAAGTAGAGCCACTACCTCAGGCTTTTGCCAGGTTGGTTGAACAAAATTATCCAAGTTGTTCACAAAATAAAAATGTTGTTTAGGTATGAATATTGTTTGTAGCATGGAGCTGAGCTCAATCTAGGCTGCATTGCCTGCACTGTGAAACTCAGGGCTTAGAGATCCTGTGTGTTTTTAAGCCTGCAGCACAGCTGTTGTGGGAAACCTGCCTAAGTATTCACCAGTCAGCTGTCAGGAGAAGCCAATGATTTGTTTAAGGTACCTGACACCCTAAGAACATGAAAGTAATGAAAGAAAAATTAGTGTGCACTTCTGATAGGCTTTTTATGACTCAAGGTGAGAAGATTTCTCCATCTACACAAGGCAGAGAGTAGAAGAAAAATTCAAATTCAAATGGTAATTCAGGACTCAAATTTCCCATACTTTAACCAAGGCCATTCTAATGGAAGCAGAAAGGCTTGGTTTACTGGCTTGGTTGCAATTGTCATTGTGTACAATCTCTCCCATACTGGTAAATCTACATTTGAGGAGCACAGCTGGAGGAACAAAGATCCTACACCCCTTACTGCCAAGGAAATGTCATGCTATGAGTTAGTCTGGGTGAAGGGATATTGACAGTGTCGTCGGAAAAAATAATGTGTATTAGAGGAAGAACTGAACTTACTGAGAGACACATCACTGCTGAAATGGGAGTGTAGCTTAACTGGGCCTACACTAAATCAACCTGGAAAACAGAGACAGACAAAACATTGATCCAGTCTGGATTATTGAGTTATTCTGAGGAGAAGGGAAGAGTTCACTGTTTGATAGTTGGGGTTTTCTAAATGAAACTTAAGTGCTTACCCTGAATTATCAGGTGGAGTTTTTATTCTTACAGCCAATATAATTTATTATTTCCTAAAAAATATGTTAAATGAAATATACATGTAGGATAGGTGCTCTAACATCAATAAAACACAAACCTATGGGATACAGAATTATGCAAGTCCTATAGAGAGGTTTATGGATAGCTATCATAAGGCCTGGATTTTAAGTTTATGCAATTATATTTAGAATTATCTTTTGAATATTCAAAGTGATTTAGAAAAGCAAAAAGTCTGTATTGGGAGTAATACAGGCCTACAAAAATCATAGTTTAAAAATACTGCCTACTTATATAAGAAAATATATGCATTACCTTTTTTAGTAGAAAGTTTTTGTTTTGCTTTGAGTGTGAGTGTTCTCATTTCTGATAACTTCTGATAAAAATCATCTTTTCTCTCTTCCCCACATGTGCACATCTTGGTTTTTGTTTTTTTTTCCAAAATATTGTAAGTCATTGTAAATATGACTGTGGGTTAGAGAAAGAAAAAGCATTAAAGAAGCATGCATTCTTCTGGTGAACACAGTCTGCTTATATTCCCTGGAAAATCTGGCCCTGATTTGTTACTAAAAATACATGGTTTATTCTGTACATGAAGATATTCCACCAGCTTGCAATCATCAAAATCAGCTTTCATCTTTTCACGTTTGTGACAGAAATTCTGAGAAAAGCATAAGACATTTTTGCCCTCCCACTGATACCCAAAGTTGTTTGCTTTACTTCTGAGGGTAGTGGAGTTAGGCATGTGGCTCCAGACTACGGAGTTGGAGTGTGTTATTGTGTCCTTAACAATAGGCTGCATGGGGGAGCAGTGGAATCAAGAATAAAACTTTCCACCAGCCACAAAGCATTTTTAATGACTTCCAGTCAATTAACACAGCACACTTATTACTCTGTTATGTTGGTATGGAAAACATTCACTATTTCCTTGCCAGAAAATGAACACATGAACTAACTTTTATACTATGCTTACACATAAACATTCACCATTTCGTTCCACATAGAAGCTACAGAATGCTAAGTCATCTTTCTCACCTTTGTTTTCGGTTTTCTTGGAACAAAGTGCAGACTACTAGCATTGCAAACACATGCTTTTAATACAGCAAGCAGCCTGGAAAACATCAACTGGCAGAAAAAAAGAAAATCCGTGAGAAGCTGCAGTTGAATTCCTTTAAATACTTCTAGCAAATAGAGTTATTGCAAAATGTACAGGTATTTTTCTTCCCTGATTCATCAAAATAATTCTTTTTACCATTGCAAAAAAAATAGGATGAGCCAAAGGCACATATTTGACTTGGGTAGAGGTTTGGTAAGTCTTGGGTAGAGGAAGAGGAAAGAACAAAGGAGTATGAAGGAAGGGTAAGAAATAGATGCATGCTTTCTAAATTTCACATAAGAAGGATATGAGCAAGATGGATCAGAAATATCTTGGAAATGTAAAGAAGTGGATTTATCTCACACACAAACTCAAACAGATGGTTTTTTAGATGTTACTGTAGTAAATATACTCACAGGGAACCACATAAACCACTAATTTCGTCTGAGTCACTCAAATGTGCACTTACTTGAGCAACAGAATTCCCTTTGCAGGGAATTCCTGTTCACATAAAAGGGTTGGAAATTAACATTTCCTCCTTTTTTTAAAATGCAAGCATGTTTTAAGAGGACTCAGATACATCTGAAGGATTCTTGCATCCTGAGATCATCCTGACTATTATGGTTTGAGGTGTTGTTTCTTCACAAACTGTGAGACAAGCATAGGATAAATTACTGTGGACTCTTAAATATGATTAAAAGTTCATTATGAACTGATCATCATGCTTGGTGATTTCTGTAAATATCAATTACATGAATTTTCTGCTGAGATATTTTGCTGTGAGCTGCACATTAGCACCACACTTTTCCACCCAGCCCTGTCTGCATAGATGTCACCACAGATTTAACCCAAGAAAGGTAAGAGCCTGAAGCAGCACTAATGTTCTCTGCAGCTAAACACAGAAAAGATGCATTTCCAACCTCTGCTCTCCTCCTCACCAATATGTCTCCTGCCAGAGGTGAAGGAATCATCTTCTGGAACAAATGTTTGCCCTGACTGCTTATTTAGTACTGAGCTTCCCATCTGAAATTGCCAGCAAGTTTGTCAGCTGTGGCAGAATCAGCTGTGAGATGTAGAGATTGAATTATCAGCTCTTTCCATGCTAATCATAAAACTGTACTAATTTTTCTAATGCTTAGAACGCTTCCTTCCATGGAGGTAACTAACATATCATTCAAAGTAAGGAAACAATGCAAAGAGCACTTATCTCATTTCTGGTTTATAACTTTTGCAAGTAAAGTTAAAACTACAGTACAATTGAAAAATTTCAGGTTTGACATTACAACACGAAAGAACCTGTGCCTTCAGATAAGCCACTCTGATTTATATAATTGAGAAATGTGTATTCCCAGTCCTGGTTTATGATACTGAATCTTTCAAAACTTCACAGAAAAGTCTTGTTTTGTAATACAGAAATGGTTTGTAGAGTGTTATGTCAGGATATCCCATTAATCGAGGGGGGAAAAAGGAGCTGTTTATTTGTGCTCAATTTCTTTATCTGGTTGCAGAACTCTGCTGGTTGAAATTGAAATTCTGATTTCATACAGCAAGTCATTATTTCTAGGAGAGTTGCTTTTATTTGGCACAGTGTGAGGCTTTACATAATTTAAGAAAAACTATGACCTGTAATTTTGCTTAATCTTACCTGATAAACTTAGACAAAATATTCTTTATCAGATTGCTTAATGATTTATACTAGCCCACAATTCATGAGCATTTACCGGACTGGCTTTCCAATATAAACTGTTTCACTGAAACTAAGAAAATAAAATCAATTAGTTATCACATTACCCATATGATACATACAATATTTAGAGGGTGGTAGATTTTTTTTTTTTTTAGATGAGGGTTTACTCCCAAATAGAACAAAATTTTGAATTGATTATTGAAAAGCTAATGGATTTTTCTTTCCTGCAACTCAATTGAATTACTTCATGATTCACAAAATTTTCAGCTTTCTAATGAAAAGGTGTTTGTTACATGTGTGGCAAGCCACAACAGAAACAAACCCAGTATTGTAGGATAACATTGTAAATAAAATACAAATGGTAATTATTTCACCAAATACAGACTCTGCTTAAAATATATTACTATGCATTACATTTAGTTGCTAGAACTTTCTCCTTCCTCCTTCTTACTAATTTCTACATAGAAAGTTTGAGATCAGTTAAAATATTTAACAATTCCTCTATGCTGCCAGTACATAAACATAGTAATTCCATTAACTATTAATAGCTGAATAATTATGTTTTATGAAAATAAACACGGGAAAAAAAACCCCAAAAAACTTAAGCACCATGAAATATTTTCATTTCATTTCACATACCAAACCAAATTTACAAGCCATTTCTACATGCACTATATGTACTAGCATATTACCTTTACTTTGTGTACTACTTTAGTGCAGAGATGAGTGAAACCACACAGTAGAAAATCAAGCAGAATTTAGTCTCTCCTTGCAGAAGACATACAAAGAATAAATACTATTCACACTGTCCTTCCATTCCATTTGCAAATAATTAGGCCTTTATTAAAATTACATCACCCACTCTTCTTTATGTCAATCCTAATATTAAATGATGGCCTTACTAATATATTATTATAAGTTAATCAGGCATTGCAAACACTAATAGCAATTAGCTGAGTATATTTCCCTCTGGGCACAATTCTAGGTAAACATGTTTGAAATTGGTAAATGGCTACTATTAAAAATGAAAGCGTAAATAAAGACCAAAATGTCTTCTGTCCACTAGCAGAAGTAAGCTGCTGAATGGAAAGTAATTACTCTAAATAAAATCATAATCTTTCAAGGATTTTAAAGCACAGAAGTATCTTGGGTGGTTTAAATGGGTTCAGATTCAGTGGTGGTTTGTGCTGCAATGTTTTGTTTATCATGGTCAAACTATTTCTTTTTACCACTTAAACATCAGATCTTGAACAGTAATTGCTGTCATACACTGTTGTCTGTAGAGTTGCACATAAATTAGGTTTCATTCGTGTTCGTGAAACCTCCAGAAGTAGGAACCCACAGTGGTGAACTTTGGGATGCCTAGCTCCTAAATACTCTAATTTTATTTATGGCAAACCCCATCTCTCCTGTCCATCATCCTCAAGAGGCTTGGTAGTCACTGAAGTTGGGACCCCTGAAAAGCAACATACTCATCAGGATTTGGACTGAGATAACCACAGTGACACACAAAGATATGGCTTAACAGCATCTGAAACATTCCTCTTGCAACTCATTAGTACTTTTCTCAAGCATTCAGGAATCACCTTCACAGCCATAAATATTTTTCCTATGTCGTGTTATATCCCAAGCCAACAACCAAGTACCATGCAGGTGCTCACTCCATCTGCCTCAGTGGGACTGGGGAGAGAATCAGAAGAGTAAAACTAAGAAAACCCTTGAGTTGAGATAAAGACAGTTTAAAAGGGAAAACAAAGGCTACGCACAAGCAAAGAAAAACAATTCATTCACTGCTCCCCATGGGCAGGCAGGAGCCCAGCCATCTCCAGGACAGCAGGGCCCCATTTTTTGTAGCGCTTACTTGGATAGACAAACGCCATCACTCCAAATGTTTCCCTCTTCTTTCCTTCTTTCTTGTAGCTTCCTTCTTTCACATGTAGCTTTTTGTATTACATATGAACCATATGGTCTGGAATATTCCTTTGTTCAGTTGTGGTGAGGTGTCCTGGCTGTGTCTCCTCCCAGCAGCTTGTGCACTCCCAGCCTGGTCAGCGGTGAATTGGGTGAGGAGCAGAAAAGACCTTGGCTCTGTGTAAGCCCTGCTCAGCAGTAATGAAAACATTCCTGTTTAATCAACACTGCTTTCAGCAAAAGTCCAAAACACAGCCCTGTACCAGCTGCTGTGAAGAGAATTAACTCTACACACACAAAAACATAATTTTACCTCACCCTTATTCCATACCATTCATGTTATGATCAGGTCCTACACTATTCAACACACCGTCATTAACCACATTCCTTCTTCCTGTTCTTTAATATAATACACAGATATCATTACCTTGGACCTGTGGTCCACCCCTGCAAAATGTCTGTAAAATATCTACAAATGTTCAGAAAATGTGTTTTGAGTTCATTTAGTCCATGACTTTGGGCTCCACCCGTTAAAGCGGTGTCTCAAGATGGGAGAGGTGGTGTGTTTCTTGGAGTTCTGAGCACTGAGGACATCTCAGGTCACTGCTGTAATTTACATTGCTTTTTGTAAGGCTTCTCCTCCGCTGGTTCAAATTGTTCCTGTTAAATCAATAACATGCAACTCAAATCATGTCTTTCAACAACTTAGATATATTTCCATTATATTCTTAATTCCATTGGATTCTTCATCCCTGATCCCTTTCCCTGGGCCAGGACACAGGATTTAATATTGCAATGAACTTTTCCCTTTGCTCTTAATCTGGCTGTAGCAAGGGCTTCCTGCTTTAGTAGTTTTCATACTATGCAACTCAAGACATAGGTTACAACAATTTAAAGGTATTTCCATTGCAATCTCCCCCATTAATATGTGTGAGCTGCAAGACAGACTGTGTCACCATGGATTTCACCATGGGCTGAAGGGGAGTTTCTGCTCTAATTCCTCAAGTTCCTCTTCTCCCTCTTTCAAGTGATATGACTTCTCTAACTTTTCCCCTGCTCCAGGATAGGATTTCTCCCATGAAAGACAGTCCTCCTTTAAAACTGCTTCAACATGGGTTAATTGTTATAGCACTGATGTATGCAGTAAATATGTGGAATCATTTAAGATACTAAATCCCACAAACTTCAGAAAAGAAGGACTATAAACATGGATAGAATTCTATACTAAAAGAGTGAGGTGAAACAGTTTGTTCTCAGATTCTGCACTTTCCTCTCAATCTTCAAGTAATACCTTTCTTCCCCTTCAGTGAATATAGAGAACAGTCTTTTATTTTCCAGATAAACTATTTCACAGACAAAGAAGGATAACATCTGCTCACTTAGAGTATAAGTTCAACTATTAAAAAAGATTCTTTAAGTGAGAATGGGATGAAACCATATAGGATAACATTTGTTCTTGTTTAGCTGAAGAAAGGAGGAGGAGGCAGAACACAGAGCAGGGCAGAGGAAGTGACCTCATGAAAGTCATTCTGTAAAGCATAGTAGTATCAGGGACACCATCAAGCATGACATGGTTCCAAGAAAAAAATCTGTTTCACATCCAGGAGAAAGTCTAACCTGTTACTGTGACAATATGTTTTGACTATGATATTCTGAGAGGATAAATCATTTCAATTTAGCCTGTCCAGTTGTTTTGCTATTAAAGCTGACAAGAAAGCAACAGTGAGTATCACTAGAGAAATCATAGTAATATGTATCTGTCATATCATCATATGTTGGGATCAAAGATCATCCAGAAATGTCATAGTCCTAATTACAGAAAAGCAAATTCTGTTTAGATTACAGCATCTACCTGTATCACTTTAGTGTGTTTTTATAATTTTCAATCTGTTTGAATCTATTCATATAGGAGGCTTTGTCTGTCATTAAATATAGTGTAAATAAGTTAAACCAGACCGTGAAAAAACAGCTTGAAATGAGGAGCTGGATAGTAACCAGCAGTGTTTTACAATATATAAAGTTCTTTGATGTGTGTGATATGTGAAGTATGATACAAAATTATTTCAGATATTGTAAACTTTATGAAGGTTTAAAGGATGGGATATTCTTCTTTCCCTTCCTAGTTTCCCACAAAAATCAGGCCATGAGTTCTTAATTCATCTTCCAGATAATAGTCAAGTTTTAGTCTCACCTCCTTTCCTTCAAGCAGGACATTAAATCACAATATTTCATAAATGTCTGCTGAATGTCTTGCCATGTTTATGGCAAGTCAAATTAAGAAGCAAAAGGGGAAAAATTGCTTTGCAATTAATTAATCAGTTAATTTTTATGTAGTTCCCTAGGGTAGTATCATACAGTATATTTTTAATCCACTGTCTGTTTCTTTTTGTTCGAGATTGCTGTTGAACAAATTCTGGCAGCACTTAACTATTAGACAGGCTCTATTGCTCTACAATCCTTCACTGCTATGATTTACTTCTATATTTCTCAAGTTGTATCTTTTTGTTCAGAGGTCTGGATCACATTTTGGGCACATCAATACCTCCTTGATGCACAACATAGGCAATCATAGCTAACCTTCTTGCAAGAGATTTGGAATCAGAGAATATTCTGAGTAGGAAGGGACCCACAAGGATAATTGTGTCTGACTCTTAAGTCAATGTCCCATGCAGGTGTTGAACCCACGACCTTGGCATTATTAACACCATGGACAATTGCACAGAGATGACATAAATTCGCTCCATACTAGTGATGCACTGGGAAAAAACACTCTAATTCATTTAAGTATTTCTCACCTACAGCATTGTGTTAAATTAACAGAAAGGAAAATTCTTTTTTGAATGGATGCCTTAATAGTCTTTGAGAGTCAGAGACAAAAGCAAACCTCAGTTGCATGTAATGAAGCCGCAAGAAAACCCTGGTTGTATCTCACAGGTGTGCAACAGGCAGCTCTACCAGACACCAATCAGTAAGTTATTTCTGTGAGGTGACTGTCAGCAAATCCAAAGCTGACATCGTGGTCAAATGTGTAACAATATGTTCGCCACCTCTATTGATACAGGCTCACAGCCAGCACAGCTCAGTGTGATTTTCAGAATGTGACCGAGAAGGGAGAAGTCTTGTTTTGTCTGCAAGTTTTCTTTCTGTCTACAAGATATTTCTGCTCCAAGTTTGTTTCATAATAATACAGTTAGTGTCAGGACTTTTACTTAAGGCTGTTGAAAATGTTCCACTACCATGCATCCATACTTTTAAAAACAATAAAAGCTGCCTTTTTGCACATAGCATTGCAATAAACTGTTCAGAGTGAAACACAGGGACTTTTCTAATGCAAACCAATTAGTGCTCAGTATCGCAAAAAAAAACCAAAAAACAAAATCCAACCCAGTAGATGTATGAAGTAACAGCAATTGCATTAAGAAATTCCAAGGACATGAAGTAGTATTTACTTTATTCTGGTAACCAAGCTTGGATGCAATTCTTCTAACGCAGCGCTGAGATTAGGGAAACCAACATGACACCTTTGCAATGAAAGGAGACTGAAAAGTTAATATAATCCAAATGTTGAAAACACAAGATGTTTTCAACTGGGGCAATATCCTGCCTTTCATTGTGTTATTTTTAGCATGTCTTAAAATATGACATGATGGATAAAGGAAATTGCTATTTTTATGGTCAAAGCTTGTGTGTAAAGATAAGGTGTGATGAATTAGCAGCTGCAAAAGAAGTAAAATGTCTTTGTTTAATCTTTTTTAATATATAATGAAGCTGTTTTGATCTTAAAAGAAAAAAAGTACCTCTTTTTTTTTCCTGATGGGAAAATTGCATCCATTTCCTCTGGGGGGGAAGAAAAAAAAAGTAATAAATTCACTTTGAAACGCTTACTAAATCTCCAGTTTCATGTAACATAATGCAAATCAAATTATTTTCTCCCTTATTGATAAATATGGTTTGGACTTGGCAAACAAAACAATCCTGACTAAAATTTTGCCTGATCAAACAAAGTCATAAATTGCTATAAAATATTATAGCTATGTTTTCAACTGTTGTTTTCTTTCTATGTTTTGAAGTTTTGTCTTAATATTTTAAATTCTTTTTAACATAAAACAGACATCCTGAGAATACAGCAGGATTTACTTTCTGTCTGGCAGTCAGATTCACATAAAACAGATGCATCCAGAAAGCAATAATATTCTACTGCCATCAGTGAACATACAGCACGATAACTTGCATTGATTTAATCCCACAAAGAGCTGCAGTGGATATCTGTGGCACCTTTTATGGCTACAAATGAATTTCATTCAAATAACTTCAGTTAGCTCCTCTATTCTGCACTCTTCACTAACACATCTGCATACTCAAACTATAACATATACTCTTAAAATATTTCTAATGAAAAAAAAACGAAAAATTTTTCAGATTAATGTGATAAATGTCTTGTTATAGAACACAAAAATTTGAATAAAAACAAAAATGTATGTGTACATGACACTCAGACTAGTCTTTTCTAATACCTGACCATATGACTTTTACTTTTTACATGCCTTTAAGTGAACTAAGGGGGACGATAGTTTTATAACATCCAAAAATGTAATAATGATACACTGTATTTTCATGAGAGCTTCAACAGAGATTGAGATGTTCAAAATCACAGTAAGTCTTAAAGCTCTCTGCGTTCTTGACTTCCAAACATTTGAGGGAGGAGAACAAGGGGAGAGAACACCACTACACAGATCCTGCTGCATTTCCACATCCCCAAGAAAGGAGTCAAAATCACAGATTCGAAGATTATGGTTGTAAACTTCACTTAGATGGTAAAACCAAGGATATATTCAATTATCGTTCACAGGAAAGAAAAAGAATTTTTAGGACGCAAGTTCTAATTTTGCAAATGATGAGAAGATTGCCCTTTACCTGCTCCCTTATCTGCACAATAAAATATATACTTTACAGAAGACTGAATAAAGTAAATAAGTGTCTCCAAAATAAATTGGGACAAATAAGTTATCAACATTTTTTGCACATTTTTTCAGTACAGAACCAACACCTGATTTTAAAAGCATTTCCTCCAAGTTGCATATAAATAAATCTAACAGCTTGCAGTAAAATACATTTCCTGTACCAAGGCTGCATTTCTAAAACCCCATCCTTATAAAAACATGTGAGAACTCTCCCACATTTACATTCCATCGTCTACGTGCAAAAAGCACAGAGAAATCTACATAAGCAACTAATTTACTGAGAAGTGGAATGGGCACAAAAGAAAGGTCAAAAGTGCCCTTTTCAAAGTTCAGCTGGGAGAAAAAGAGGAAGTAGCAAACCAAAATCAATAAAAGCTGAATTTCTAAATTAATAGAGTATGTCATGTTCAATATACTTCTTTATTAAAATTTTTATTGTTGATCAATTTGTTACCACCAGATTTGAATATGATAGAGCAGTGGAAATACATAAAAAATGTATTTACATAAGAGATGATGAGCACCATTAAAGGAGTTTTTTGCACATGTGGGCACATTTTTAAACATGTGTTTTTCATGTATTTCCATTTGATTGTTTGATGTTCCATCACATCTGACAAATGGCTGAGTTAAAGTTCTGAGCTGTTCCTAATGATGGGGGTTCAAAAGAATTCAAAACTAATGAGTACTGCCTTCAGACATTTGCAAACTAAGGAAAAATACTTTTATTTTGCAACTCTTCACTCATTCCCATGCAAAACTTCAACTTTAAAAAGAACAAAACTCATAACTAGTGATGGAAACAGATGCAACATTTACTACCTGCTTACCTTATGTGCCATTCTGAGGAAAATAACTCCAATGTTAATGTCTTATTAGATATACTTAAAACATCACTAAGTTGATACCAGTGCTGTACAATGCATTTCCACTCTAAATTACCTTATCAACAATAAATATTCCCTCATTTTCCCTCCCAGTAAATTGATAAAAGTCATAAGTTCATTAATCCTATGGCAGCTGTATGGGATCCACTAATCTAATGAATATAATCAATAAAGTTATTGCTGTGTAAAGTAAACACATTCCCAGTGGAACATACCAAGAGCATCCTTTGAATACCTTCAAGTGGCATACAAACTACCATAAATATTTTACCTGTCCTTTGTGCTGAGCACAATGTTTTTCTTACTATCTCCAGTACATTCATCTGTACTAGTTTGACATAAAGTCAACATAAACCTAATAAATGTAATTCTTGTCAAAAATGAGAATGTCACAGAGGCGGTTGAACCATAATGCCTAAGTCAGAAAAAAATACCCCAAACATGAAAGCAATGATGAATACAAATCAGTTTTTTTTTCTTCACTTTGAACTGATTTATAACATATAAATACATGTACAATATCTTATTCCTTCATATTCACACTTGGGATCTATTTGTGCTCTCCAAAGTTTCCTTCTTTAGAGGAAGGGGGAGGGGGAGGAGGAGGGGGAAGAGATTCAAGGAGAGGAGACTCAAGGAGCGAAGCGAAGCGAAGCGAAGCGAAGCGAAGCGAAGAGAAGAGAAGAGAAGAGAAGAGAAGAGAAGAGAAGAGAAGAGAAGAGAAGAGAAGAGAAGAGAAGAGAAGAGAAGAGAAGAGAAGAGAAGAGAAGAGAAGAGAAGAGAAGAGTTTTAAATAGAGCACATTGATGGGTTTTAATTCAACAACCTCACATCACCATTAAATGAGAATTTTGAGTCAGCTCTGAATTCATATTTCATATTCTGGTGGAAATATGACAAAATCTTCTGTTTCAATTACTGAATTCATCTTGAAAAACAAAAACATCCTCCCACGCCTCTCAACTCATCCTTTATTTATAGATTATATGCTTCAAGACCTAAGGTTGAAGGAGATCATAAGTTAAAGGAGGACTTCTATCTCAAAGTTTTCTCTCAGTGTGGAAGATTGTAAAAAAAACTGGACAAAGTAATGGCCAAATAGAAGATGAAATTCACACAGTGGTTGAGGAATGCTTTGAATCACTTTCTGAAGCTCATCATCATAGTCTGTCACAATGTGCTTTGTGATTTGAATTGTTTTGAAAACTTCCCCTCCTGTTCTTACTTTAAATGATTAGCCATTTGAGAATTTGAGAAGCCTAAAACCTATAATCATTCAATTTTTCACTTTCAAGGTGAGACAAGTGTATTTTGATCACTTTAAAAATCAAAATCAAATCTCTTTCTGCACAAACAAATTTCAATACAAATATATAAAAGTTTGTAGTCACTCACTGTGTGGAAATTAAGATTAAAGACTGATATTAATACTATGGAAAGAATAATTCAGAACAATGAGATGATATATTATGCGTTGTGGCCCCTAGTACTTTTTCCACTATCCCTAGGGTAATCATTAATAGAGATTAATCACTGTCAACACATTCCTAATTTATGTAACTACCTGTTGCAGTGTGAATTCTGTGTTTTATTATGTAATTTAGACTCTCCTACCC
>VYXF01006319.1:78266-89995 GCA_013397295.1 Polioptila caerulea | reverse complement strand
TGCATGAACCCCGTGAAAGGCACGGCATGACCCTGGCACCGATAGCCTTAGCTGCATTTGGGACTGAGCTGGCACAGCCTCTCCTGAAGCGGCCCACTCGTGACGCGCTGTGCGAGCGGGTGGAGAAACTGACCGCCACAATAGCTAGCCGGGGAACCACAGCGCGTCAACTACCCTTGACCTGTTGCCTTCTACTGGAGCCTGTATTTGTAGTGGCATTTTGGAGGATGACTCCATGATCATCTTCATCATGATCATCTTCATCATGATCATCAAAATAAAAAATATAAAAATTTGGACAAGATGACAGATACCATTTTACTGCAGTCAAGCTCCAAATATAAGCATTGTCCTGCATTACTTGGAAGGATTACTCAATGCTGTTTAGATCCAACCCATCCTGTTTTTCATGCAATGGCAAAGAGAAACTTATTCCCTTGAAATTTATAATTCATTTTCATGACTAATTACTATGACTGATATGGGATCCATTTTTTTCCTTTGAGCACAAAGTATAAGAAGAACAATGTGACTGTGACTTTTCAAGCCTGTTTGTTGACAAACTTCATCCCAAAAGTGTCTTCCCCACTGGGGTTTTACATCATGTCACTTCATAGCTGTGATAACCTCAAATGAATTGAGAAAAATTTAAGTAGATGTAAAACAGATCACTAATCGATAAAGATGATACAATTTTGTTTTAGTAGACTTTCTTTCTTTCTTTCTTTCTTTCTTTCTTTCTTTCTTTCTTTCTTTCTTTCTTTCTTTCTTTCTTTCTTTCTTTCTTTCTTNTCTTTCTTTCTCTCTTTCTTTCTCTCTTTCTTTCTCTCTTTCTTTCTCTCTTTCTTTCTCTTTCTTTCTCTCTCTCTCTATCCTTTCTTTCATTTCCTTTCTTTCCTTTCATTTATTTTCTTTCATTTTTTTCCATTCTTTTCTTTTCTTTTCTTTTCTTTTCTTTTCTTTTCTTTTCTTTTCTTTTCTTTTCTTTTCTTTTCTTTTCTTTTCTTTTCTTTTCTTTTCTTTTCTTTCTGCCCCTTCTCTGTCTTGTTTTCCATGTACAATTCTGGTTGTTATGCATGGACATGTACTCAAGGGAGAATACTAACATTTCTCAAAAAGGTCTACGATTACAATTATTAAGCCAAAACAGCTGTGTTGATTTGGAATTTCTTTTATATCCAGGAAAACTGAAAGAATCTTAAAATGCACCTGTAATGCTTCTTAAACCATTAAAAAAACCCCACATTTCTCCAATCTAACACATACTTTTTTATTGACATTTTCTATTGATTGGAAAAAAACCTACAGACACAAAGGGACAAGGACATGCTGATATCCATATTTCATCTTAGTTACCATTTCTGGTGCTTTATTATTGCAAAACTCTGATATACTTTGAACAACAGACCTGTGATCAGGGCAAGTACTTTTGGGCTTCAGTGGTTTTTGTGCTTGGTGACGTGTGCTTTTCCCTTTCAGCTAAGAAAAGAGAGATAAATTCTGAAAAGAAATAACTCCTATAGGTAAACATATGTTTCAGATAATACAAAAGAATTTTTAATTTCTTTATTTTGAGAGGCTCCTAAAAATAGAACTCTATTTGCCTCTATTCTAGGCAAATCTCCTTATGAGTGGCTGATTTTTCTTGAGTTCTTGTCAGGATAGGGAGACAGCAAGGGAAGTCTTCAGCAGGTGCAACAGAAGCAGCAGAAATTGCAGGCGTTTGATTGAAGAGGGGAGATACATCTTATCCTTTCAAAACGAAACAAACACCACCTGTATTAGGAATGAGAACAGAAAAGCTTTAGGAAATAAAAGGAAATCATGTAAACAGATCAAATGGTATTGTGTCAATTGCCTGTCTAATTATTCTCCCACTGCAGTAAGAAAATTGCAAAACAGGAGACTTCTAATGGAGTTTGTATAAAAAATACTTTTTATTCTGGATGAGAATGTCCTTATCCATTTTGCACATGAGAACACATGTAGTTGGCCTCATTTTTTCTCCCTTCTCTCAAGCATCAATTCCCATTTCTTTTCCCATAAGTGAGTGAAAAAGCTTTACTTTTATTTAGAGATGACTGCACTTTCTTCCTTAGCATTTCATTCTGAATATCTGCTTAGATCCTTAAATGTCCATGTGGCACCAGGCACTAAATAATTAGAGGGGAAAAAAGTAGTTATTTGTTTTGTATTAAGTTTGCATTAAATTGTTGCATATTTTCTTGTAACATACTTCTATTAAGTAAAAAATAATAATAGATTGGCAACAGATAATGACTCAAACTGGTAATTTTTCATTCTATTTCCCTTTTTAAAATTAAGTTATTTAATAATTTATGTTTTCATACATAGATACTATAAAAATATGTTATATAGGTGTATAATACATGATATATGTAAATTATATTCCAATAGACATATTGTTAATAATTTCTATTTTTGAGGTGAAGTTTGGCACATCATTTTATCTTTATATATTAATGGGGTTTAGGCAAATGTATTTTTGATCTCTGAGGATTTGTGCTGTCAGAAAATGTCTTTTTCCTTGATGCTCAGAGGCTTTACCCAACTGAGTCTTAATACTTCCAGGTCAAGAAACAAAACCTTGTCATAATCTGTGCTACCAGCAGTGCTTTAAAAATTGCTGATTCTGGGTAACAGTTTCAGATTTTTTAGTAACCCCCTGACACCATAGAAAAAACAATTCCCAAGTTTGAACACCTTTATCATCTGTGATCCTTCAAGAGTATGAAAAGTCTTGCCAGCCTTGAGAAATGTGGACAATGAAAACCAAGGTACATTTTGGCAAGCAGGCATCTACTGTTAAAGAGATTAATTTTTCACAATTTCTATTTCTTCACAAGATCTCATTTAAGAGAGAACATCCCCATCCCTCGATTTTTATGTTGTTAGGAAAGAAAGGCAGAAAGAGCAGGGTGGAAGGGAGGCGTGGTCCCAAGCAAGGTTTCCAAAGAGCCTTTGGAAAGATTTCCAAAGCAAGGTTTACAAAGAGCCCCCTTAGTGTGGGTCTCGTAACACCACACTGGAGGGAATGGAGGCCATTAGAGAAAAGCCAGAGTCAGCTGGCTTCACCATGGAGCAGAAATAACCCTGCATCTCCTGGGGTTGCATCTTCCTCACTGACAAAATTTGGCCAGAGATAAGAACAAGAAACCAGACAGACTCATTTCATTTTGCGTGGCAGAGTTATACAACACCTGGTCTGTAACACCAGCCAGATTTTGCCATGAACGCCAAGCTGCTACATGCTGACCAGAGCAAGCCACAGCTGGGCACAAGCACAGGGCCAGAAGCACTGTGTCAATGGAAATTTACATCTGAAAATACTGGCTGTTTTAGTGGAGATTGGCTCCACTAAACTGGCTGCTTTGCGAAATGAATTGCTAGGCAGAGGCAGTTAATATTTATTAGAAACACTTTTTCATACACAACGCTGTTCTTGATCTCTTCCTAATCAAATGTGCCATCAGCAACACAGGGAGCTTCTGGAGGAGCAAAGAAATGTCACCAGTTTAGCACCCTTCCTACTACACTATCCTGACTTTACATGAACAGACATAGTAGATTAGTAATTTTGTACCAGAAATAATAGCTTTCACGTCAATCAAAGCCATAAGATCACATCTATTCCTCAGTGATGAATCTTAAGCCAACAGCTTTTCAACAAATAGCATGAGATAAAACCAGAAAATCTGAATATATCTTGTTCAATCTTACTTATTTTACTTTGTTCAAGCACAATTCATGCTATTTATTTCTGTGCTTTGATCAAACAAGCAACCTTCAATCTGTTTTCCACTGTGCCTAAAATTCTCCCTCTAGTCTATCCCTGATATCTAGTTAGAATTCTTCATGATGGGAAACAACCCTGTGTTCAAATTTCAGCTTCAATCAGGACATATAAGGGGAAAATAACGCAACCACATTTCTTTCCTGTTTTATAGTAAGTTTATTTTGAAATCTGAACACATCTTCATGAAAAATTGTTTCCAGAGGCCCAGTTCTATATGATTTTGATTATAACACCTCTGTTATTCTCATGTCCACAAGATTGAATGCAATGTTCAGATTTCAAATAGCATACAATTCAACCACGGGAAAGATGAAGTTGTGTTTAGCAGATAAAAACAAAGAACAAATGGGAGGCCAGATTAGATTACTGCCTGTCAGCAGACCTTATGAGGCAATTGGCTGGCAGCTTTGGTAATGCTAACTACAAACAGCTTGCAGAACCAAACCATTACATATATTCCTTGCCAAGACTGGCTGTCAGCTGTAGGACTGGCCATTTCCTGCCAACATAGTTGACATTCTCTCCTCATTTATTACTGTGCACCCTGTACTTGCTGACACAATAAGTCAACCTACTGAATCAGGATGTCTAGATTATAAATAGCTAGGGATGTAAAGTATTTTCATCAAGTCACAAAATAATTTTTTTTTTCTCAATGTTCAGACTATCGTGTTTTTCGGCTAGTGGATATATATGTACTGGAAACCATCTTTTCTGCATCTTCTTTTCTAAAAGCAGCATGTGGTCATTTTTTATTTGTTGCTAGAGTCAGGCTTACCTTCATAGAAGTATAGAAATGCATTTTAAAGAATTCAAATATGTTCCATTTCCACAAAGAGAGGTTGGCAGACTAGAAAAAGTAATTGTCTTGCCATATGGTACAGAAAGCATATCTAGTTCGAGTACAAGTCATTGTGACAGAGAAACCCCAAGTGCTTTCTTGGAACTCTGTGTAGTATTAATGCAATTGTGTAACCATTGATTTGACTTTTTTCTCACTGTGGTCTGTACGTCCTGGACTTCAGCAGTCTTTTTCATCCCAAAGACGTGGTGGGACAACAACGGGTTTTGAGATAAGCATTTGTGGAATTTTTGGTGCTAAGGGGATTTCAGCAATCTGCCCCTGGAAAACATGCAGGCTTTCAACAGTTTTCCCCTGGTTAACCACTTCATGCTATTTTAATCCTTTAAAAGTTTCCTGTGAGCACCAGTCTGAAAATAATATTCAGCCTATCCAAATAACTGTGTGTTATGGTTCCACATTACAGATTATGAGTCAGCTCCCATCTGAATGGGCAGTGCTCTTGGCAGACTTTGACTTACCCCCAAAAGTTTACATTCTGAATATAGATTTCCACAAGCCTCCCAGGTAGCACGAACACAGGCAACTTCTGTTTGCATTTAAAAGCTGCAGTGTCCTCTTCTGCTCACTAAATCATGTACGAAAAGTTATCACTAGTTAAAATTACTAGAAAAGGACATCATGGTTTGTGTTGTTTATTATATAAAATAGATTATATGCATAAATTTCTCCACTAAGATGGTCCAGTATCAAAACATTTGAAATTGAAATTACATAGAAAATGGACAGTTTAATCCAAGCCCAGTATATCCAAAAAGAGTGCAGAAAAAGTTGAAGTAAATAATTTTCTTTAGGCAGTCCTAAAAAAAACCCACTTAATTTTCTATTTTTTTTTTTATTATGGCTTTCTTCTGAAACTTAAATACAATGTCTTATATGTAGAATCACTCAAAAGCTTTACTTTATATTTGGAGAAAACAGATAAATAAAATTTAAAAATATCAATTATTTCCTTTCTAACCACGTAAAAACTGACAATTTCATTCAGTGTTTTCATGTGAGATATATACCACACTTTGTAGTTTTACTTCACTGGAAACTAAAGAGGTTGCTGTTAATTAAAATGTAAGCAATTTTTAAATAATTCTAAGAATCACATTTACGGACTTTGTTATGTGTTATGGACTTTGTTATTTCCTGTAACTGCAAAGTTACAGAATCATTCTCTTTGTTCTGCAGACTGACATATACTTTTATATTAAAGCCTACTTTTCAATGCCCAGTTGTACTAGTTTCAGCTGGGGTAGAATTCATTTTCTTCACAGTGGCTGTTATGGGGCTGTGTTTTGGATTTGTGCTGAACACAGGGTTGATAACACAGAGATGTTTTTGTTATTGCTGAGCTGGGCTTACACAGAGCCAAGGCCTTTGCTGCTGTTTGTACTTCCATGCTGGTGAGGGAGTTGGGAGGAGACACAGCTGGGACAGGTGACCCAATTGACCAAAGGGATATTCCAGACCATGTGACATCCTGCTCAGTACATAAAGCTGGAGGGAAGAAAGAGAAAGGGGAGAATGTTTGGAGTGATGGCATTTGTCTATCCAAGTAAGCACTACACATGATGTGGCCTTCTGGAGATGGCTGGGCTCCTGCCTGCCCATGGGGAGCAGGGAATGAATTCCTTGTTTTGCTTTGCTTGTGTACATGGATTTTGTTCTCCCTATTAAACTGTGTTTATCTCAACCCAGGAGTTCTCCAACTTCTACCCTTCTCCCAGTCCTGTTGGTGAGGGATGCATGAGTGTTTGCCTGGGNGTCTATCCAAGTAAGCACTACACATGATGTGGCCTTCTGGAGATGGCTGGGCTCCTGCCTGCCCATGGGGAGCAGGGAATGAATTCCTTGTTTTGCTTTGCTTGTGTACATGGATTTTGTTCTCCCTATTAAACTGTGTTTATCTCAACCCAGGAGTTCTCCAACTTCTACCCTTCTCCCAGTCCTGTTGGTGAGGGATGCATGAGTGTTTGCCTGGGTGGCTGCTGGCTGGGGTCAAACTATGACAGAGTATATTCTCTAGTTTATCAGCTCTGTTATTCCTATTACACATATGATTTGGAGGATAATGGCATATATATGAGAAATCAGAACTCATAAATTGCTCACACATTGAATTTTATACACTCAAAAATGAGATGCTGAAAAGTAATTGGTATGTATTTGCAGAAGTTATTCAACAAGTGACCTAAGTTATGAAAACTGTACAGAAACATTCCGGAGCCTGCTTGTTTATGGTTGCTAACAGATAAGAATATTGTAGCTTGTGCTGAGGAAATATAGCACAATTGCTGCTCTTTTTGCATGGTAAAATGGTTTCCCCTGACAACTGTCCTTGAAAACAGGAAGAAATAGACAAACTTCTAATTGATCGTTCCCTGGTAATGAAGGAAGAAAAATTCAGAATGCAAATTATTTATAATCAATTTATTCAATCCCAGTGCTTGGAAGTGTATTCAATGATTTTTGTACATAAAGCGAAGGAAGAAAACATTGTATTCTTCCCTCTGTATTGAGGAGTCAATTTTATTCACCATCTAATTAATTTCTTTATTCTTCCAGCTCTTTCTGCCCTCTCACTTCAGCACAGTCATATTTCAGACTCCATAGCTATGTCAGTAAACAAATGTTTTTTCACAGAATTCTTGATTTACTGTGCAATGTCTGGTTAGAGCAGACGCGTAATAAGAAAGGTGAAAATAATGGAAGTAAGCATGTGTAATTGCATTAATATTCACAGTGAATTTCTATTGCTAACATTTTGGTTTGATGTTTATGTTGGAGGACAATTCAGTACTGATGAAAGTGTGACATGACCACACCTGTTCAGCCTCACTTGGCTGGGCAGAGAGAATTTACTTTCTCTGTGAATTTAGTTTTACCACACATCCAATCAGACTCCCACAAGTTTTGAGGACTTTGCTCAAGACCAGGCTGATGATCATACATGACAAACACTTCTCCTGAATACTCTGCAATGTTCTGTTTTACTGATCTAGCCTAGGAGTGGGTGTTGGAGTAGAGGGATATGCAGTGTTTTCTAGATATTTTAGAGGTTTCATGTGCATTAAAAATCTACCTAGAAAACTCACATTTATGCTATTCAGATAATGAAATATTCAGTTTTCCCAGTACAAAATTGTAGTAAATCTGAGAATGGGATTATTCAACTGCCATTTCACTTGTCCCACATTTCATTCAATTACAATTATTTTTATGCAGGCAGGAACATGGAAGATTGACAGCTCAGTAATTTACAGGAGGCGGTGGGCAGATTAGTACTATTGTAGGTCATGGCAAAAGATGATTTAAAGTCCTGAATTATTGCTCAGTCCTGAGGGGTTTTTTTGTTTGGTTTGGGTTTTGGTTTTTTGTTGTTTGTTTGTTTTTAGTTAGTTAGTTAGTTTGTTGTTTGTTTGTTTGCTTGTTTGTTGGTATGTGTCTGTAAGAAATGCCATTAACTAAAAGGTTAATCTAAGTATCCCCTCAACCCCATTTAAGAGGCTCAGATAAATTAGGGCTACAACATTAATCACCTTTTAAAGAGTCAAATTCAGCTGATAGTCTACAAACCCATCTTGGTTTGGATATCTTTCCATGAACACTATTCTGATGCATTGATGTAAGTTAATATTTTTTAAATTAGAAAAAGACCAGACAATAAAGTTCCTGAAACATTTTGCCAGTCATAAATTGATGGCTTTTCTCTATTTTCCAGCAATTCACAATACCACACTGCCTCAATCCAATTAGTTTGGTTAAAAGGTATTTTTCTTGCTATAAATACCTCTCAAATGTGGAAATATCTGTAGCTAAAACAAGATTATACAAGATTGGTATTTATGGGTCAGTCTTACAGTATTGGAAATTGAATTTAAAGAACCAGACTTTCATATTTTTTAAAGGTCTTTCTGTAGAAAAGGAGATTTCCTGACTGAAATAATTCTCAGCTGACATCTGTTTAATAGCTCTAAGTCTAAGCCCATACCCAGAGGACAGATGTTTGTGTCCTGAAAACCAGCACCAATAGGAGGAGTAAAAACTGTATAGATAAAATCAAAACAGAAGACAATGTAAAGGATAATGAATCACTGCACTGGCACAAGGAAAGTATTTTGAAAAGCTCAACACAATCAACCAGTACAAGTGAGTCATATCTGTCTCATATTTACCTTCCTCCAGAGTGATTCCTTGATGACTGGCTGGTTTTCTCTTGTATTCCCTCTTATAAATTCAAATTTTTTCAATATTACAAGAGACAAATACTGGTAATATGAAAGCTATAAGTAATATAAATTAAGTTTCCTATAGAAAAGAACTGATATCATATTGTAAGATTCCTATGTATATAAAAATGCCAAATCTATCATTTGGTGGCCAGGAAGAAGGGTGGGAATAGAGTGACATTCCAAGGAATAATGACATGTGCTAGATATTATGGTCCAAATTTTGACTTTTGAAGAGTGAAAATGACCCTGCTGTTAGACTACATCAGACAAGAAAATTGGGAAGACTGGGCAGGCAGAATTGATGTATTGACATCAGTTCAGGTGCAATTCTAAGCAGAAGATATCGCTAATTTTGTTCACATATATGTATATTCCTTTTTTTTTTAAGTGCGCTATGAGAAGATTAGGTAAAAAATACACACCTTAATTGACAATACTTACAGGATCAAAGAACAGAGTGTTGGAAAACACACCTCCAGAGAGTTTTCACTCTCTGGAACGAGACACAGGCCAAGCTTCTAGGTCTGATTGAGCTGGAAACTTGAAAAGAAAAACCTGAACTGCAGTTTTCTATATAGGCAAGGCAGTTTTGGAAGCATTCCCATATTTTTCTAATACCTGGAGTATTTAGACAAAATTAGCAGCTGAATTCAATTATTTTATTCCCCTGCATATTTTCTGCCCACTGCATAAGTCAGCTCATCTGTGTGACAGATATTGGTAGCTGGATGCCTTGGTCGCAACACAGAATACATAAGACATAAAAACTTCACGCTCCAAGACACTCATTTGCAACTGTCAAGATCTCATTTCCAAGAAGGTGAAACACCACATTTGCTCCATACTACAAAAGCTTAATGCACAAGGTATATATAGCCCATTGGAAATTCTGATTATCAATTTAACCAAGAAAAAAATAAAGGAAATCAAATACATACAGAAAATTGAAAGGATGAGTTCAAATGACTGAAAACATCGAGGTGAAGTGAATTGAACGTGATTAGAGGGGTGGAATGCCAGATCTTTGAGGAAAGACTGAGAGAGTTGGGGCTGTTCAGATTGAAGGAAAGGCAGCTTCAGGGAGTACTTACAGCACATTCCAGTACCTAAAGAGGGTTTATAAGAAAGATGGGGACAAATTTTTAGCTGGGCCCATAGTAATAGGACAAGAAGTAATATTTTAAACCAAAATAGGGTATATTTAGTCTAGAAATAAAGGTAGTGGGTAGTGAAACACTGGCATAGCTTGCCAGAGAAGTACATTCAGGCTCCATTCCAGAAAACATTCATGTTTAGGTTGGACAGAACTCTGAGCAATCTGTAAAGGGATGGATTTCTAAAATTATATCTGTATCACTTGTCATTACTATGTTAAGGCAGATATATACATACAGCAGGAAAAGCTTAACTGAAATTACCTATTTATTTTTGGGATACTCTTCCATTTAAGCAAAATCAATATGTGACAGCAAGACAACAAATATGTGTAAATAATGCTGATGCCCAATGATGGAATAATGGGTTAAGAACAAGGTCTCGTTCATTGGTCAGAAAAACAAAGGGAAAATATGTACATCAGTCATCTCCTCCTACAATTATTTATTATTCACTGATATTTTTGATATTTGTGATACGCTTAACAGGTAAAAAATAGCTGAATTTTATTCTCCTTAATTTGCATTAGAAATGAAATGTCACTGATTTTTGTTTGAGTGGATCAGCTGTGTAGAAAATGATTCATCTTTTCATCAAACTGATCACTGATACAACTTTTCTTATATTGATGGATACAGATTTCCAGCACTTTGCATAAATATTCTGAATCTCAGCAGAAATACAGACAGAAATCTGAGGCACTGTACCATGTAGATAATTTATTTTCATATGCTGAAAACTCCAATCCCTTAAAATTATGGCCCATAAGTACACTAGGGCTCAAAAATATAGGGGGAAAAATTAAAAAAACAAAAATTAAAAAAAACCATAATAAAATGAAAAAAAAACCAGAACAAAAAAAAAAAAAAAAAAACCAACAAAAAACCAAGCAAGCAAATAAAAACAAAAAAACCACACCAAGCGTTAATTCTAGTTTGATTTGCAATTAATTTGTTATTTCAAGTCTGTACTTTAATATCTAAGCCACTTTATCATTAAAGTTATCATGTTATTTTGGTGTGCAGTCTTCCAGCAGTATCTCTGAACAAAGCAATTTTAAGGAAGATTACTTTAAGACTTCATATGATGAAGATGCAAGCAAAAGTACATAGTGTTAGCAAGAGGAAAATATTCCAAGACGAAGAATGCAAGCTGATTTTATCCACTGATTCTTGCTTTGTCTCTTACTCCTATTTTAAGAGCTGCATGAGAACATGGTATTCAGAGTTTGGTTTTCAATGCACTCATTGTCTGTTTTCCTTAACAACCTTTCACACAGTGCAAAAGAATTCCCTATTTCCTCTGCAAATCTTAAGTGAATTGGCAGATAGATGAAGATCAATGCTTCCAACCAGGTGTAAGTTATCTACAGACAATTTAATTTTTATCTGCTCTTGGGGTAATAATGGATATGCTAAAGCTGGTTTTTGGCCTGAAGGACAACCAGTTTATCCTGCTTCTCCAGAAAGACTTGGGAGAAAAAAGCACTAATAGTATGTGTTTGCAACCTACACATTGTAGCCCAAAAATTGACCCACTGAATTAATTTGTTGACAGACCTCCATACTTCCATATGACTGCAGTTCTATTTTGAGATTGTATTAAGCTGCCAAACTGGGATCACTGTACTGCACCACAGTCTGGGATGTAGATATAACAGAAGTAAAAAAAA
>VYXF01006319.1:53461-65578 GCA_013397295.1 Polioptila caerulea | reverse complement strand
TTTATCAAAGCCTTATCCAACCTGGCCTTGAACACTGCCAGGGCTGGGACATCCACAGCCTCCCTGGGCAGCCTGATGCCATGCCTCACCACCTTCACAGTGAAGAATGTATTCCTGATATCTAGCCTCTTTCAATTCATACATTACTCCTTGTCCTATCACTACACATCCTGATGAAGAGTCCTTCTCCAGCTACACTATAGGCCCCTTTCTGCTACGGGGAGATTTCTGAAAGTTCTCCATGTATCCTTCTCCAGGCTGAACAGCCCCAACTTTCCCAGCCTGGATCTGTAGGGGATGTGGTCCAGTCCTCCAGACTAGGTCCAACAGGCCCATGTCCTTCTTGTGCTGGGACCCCAGAGCTGGATGCAGGGTTCCAGGTGGGGTCTCACCAGAGCAAAGAACAGAATCCTCTCCCTCCCCTGCTGGCCACAGGACTCTGGATGCAGCCCAGGGCACATTTGGATTTCTGGGCTCATGGCCAGGTCATGTTGAGTTTTCCATTAACCATCATCCTCAAGCCTTTCCCGACAGGGCTGCTCTCAATCCCTTCTCCACCCAACCTGTGGGTGTGTCTGGGATTGCCATGACACAAGCATAGCACATTGTGCTTTAATTTAATAAATTTAAAACAATGGCTAATAAATATTTTAACAAAGCAATTCATCTGGGAAACAATACTCTTACTAATACTATTGGGCCAAATGTTTACTTTAAGGAAAAATACACAGAAGTAGGGTTACTCTGGACCTGAGTCTTTCACCTATAGTTTTAAAAATTAATCAGTCACAGTTGTTTGAAAGCTTAAATTAATTTGAAAATAAGAATGTAAAAACATACACATGTTGGCTTAAAGTAACTCTACTGGAAGGAAAATTTTGCCAGCATTGTATCCAGGCTGTCCTTGCTGATGAAATATAAAGCTGTACTACTCTCTATGAAGCTGGAAGGAAGGACAATAATTTAAAGTGAAACCTTACATCCACCTTTGAAACAATCAGAGTTTGTGATGAAGACAGCCATTTGATGTTTTTTTGGCTTGCTGGAGTAAAGCCATTAGAAGGAGTATCTCATATCTTTCTGGTTATGAACAATACCATTATTCAAAGGTTTAACTTAAGATTTCGGTTCATGTTGTAAGTTAGGTTGGAGAGTTCCTAACCACAAAACCCACACAGTCCTCAACTCTTCTAGACTGACAGTGGATTAACATATTTCCCATAATGTAGGTTTCCTTTAAGAGGCAGAATGACCTGTTTCTGAAGTAGAGAGAGGGAAGAACCATTTAAGGTCTATCTGATTAACCAGATACTTTACAGTGAATATTTTTCATCAGCTGCAGAGATGGAGTGAAATTCAAAACTCCTCGTGGAACGCTTTTTCTCCCTGAACTTCTCTGAAAGAATGCTTCAACCCTGCAAGGTGAATGTAAATTATTTTGATAATGTCACAGTAAAATAAAAGCTACATGCTCAAAATCAGTTTGGTGAAAATAAAAAGAAGTGCCACATACAGTAATGTCTGACATGTTGTGCTCATCACTCTTTTAGTCCCGGTGAGACTGTATCTTTAAACGAGGAAACGTTTCAGTTTCAGTGCATTGTCTGGTTCCTGTCTCCTTCCACATTCTGTATGTCAGCTCTGTAGCTATTACTTGAGCTAATCTAAAAGAAATAACCTACCTATTCAGGAGAAGTCTGAACATTTCACGTAAGATTACATTTCTTCCTTTCCATGTCAAGAGCGATAAGCAAAACCCAATACCCTGAGCAAAGAAATGATAATTCAAAGAGAAAGAAAATACTCTTGACATTTTAACAATAACAAGTTATTAATATAATTCACTTCAGTTGAAAGAAAGTAGAATACATTTACAATGCAACTGAATAAAGGTTAAGTGTATTTTGTGTTTTGCTCTGCATTAAATATAAATATCTGTCATATCAAATCCTAGACTAGTTGTAAGCACCCTCTTAAAATCCATGTTTCTAGAAGTAAAGAAAGCAATTTAAAATACCATTTTTACAAATGACAAAATCCAAATCATGCAAACCCCATATGGAATAGCTCAAGAAATCTAGCTGCTATTCTGAGCAGAGTTCTCCACACACTGGGAACAACACAATCTCTTTAATAAAATTGGTGCTATTGAGATACAGTACCCTTGCAGCATCTCACATCTCACTTAGGACCAGTTTCCCAAAATAAAAGACTATAAAGCACACTTGTGTCTTCCTTTTCCTTACTTGTCTCATACTATTCCTTCCATATTCCTCTCCATGGAAATCATACATTTTTATATAAGAAAATATTTAACCAATTTAAAAAAAATCACTGGTGATTTCGTCACAAGAATTTTTAAAGGTACATGCTGTATAAGTATACAATACAAAAACCCAAACATAATTAGTAACAAAGTCTCTCCCAGTTTTAAATTTATTAGAGCAGTCAGTCTAAAAAAATCATTAATTTCTGAAGGTAGCATTGGCTTCTCTACATTTGGGATCAAAGACAAGCTACCAGTACTGTCCATTTTCACCTGTGGCATCTTTGCTTTTTCCTGGGACACTTTCAAGTGAGCATTTGAATGGCCTTTTCTTTCCTGTAAAGTTTAGGTCAAACATTCTCCCCTAAAGGTAAGAATTTCTGAAATGTAAGGGAAGCAATGGGCTTTAGGCTCCCTTCCCACAACAGCTTCTTTTTGAAATGGACCACCAGAACAGTTCTGTCCTAAAGCTAGGAGATATGGCCTATCATCATTAGCAAGAGTCTCACTATTTTGAAACAAAATCCAAACAATGAAAAATACTCTAACTTTCAGGGATTTTACACTGGTCAGGATTTGGGGATACAACCCACACGCAACACAATCTTCTTCTTCTTCTTCTACTTTCTTTACAATGTTTAGATATGTACAAGCTTGCCTCCATAGATACCAGCAACTGGTATGACCTTTGTTCTTCCCTGTACCCTAATCAGCCACTAACAAATGAGCGGGACTAAAATAAAAATAGCAAACAAAATAAAGGGTATTTTTCAGGAGCATTTCTGTTTTTCTAACAGGCTTTCCTTCAAAAGATCAAAAGGTAAAGCACTTGGCAGACGTAGTGTGCAAAAAATGCTTTACAGAAGGTGGGAACCCTCAGAGTCAGAAGAAGGAAGAACACATGAAAGACATTCATGTGCAGAAGTGTTCTTCATTTGAAAGGAATTAAATGGAGAAAGCTGAGGAAGGAAACAGACAAGGAATAATACAAAAGGATGCAGAGAGTAAAGGAGAATTAAAACTAAAAACAAAAAAATGTTAACGAGAAGTTCAGCTACAAATCAATTCAATATGAAATTATACAAAGGTAACTAGAAAACCATGTTTAGTCTGTGAATGGAACACACAGCTTATTTGAAACCATGGTTTTTGCATTAGAAAGGCCATTCCAGCATCAATAACAGATACACATTTACTCTACTGCTATGAGTAAACATAGCATATTTACAACAAGAGGAAGGTTCTATTCAAGGCAAGGAGTGCAGCCAGATCTTGCAAAGGACATATGTATCTTGTGTGAGGCAGCTCTAAGCAAAGTAGAAACATGTAACATTGATGATATTTGCAAGGTTTTAGAAGTCACTAGCTCTGTTCAGAAAACATCTGCAGAAACCAGCTGCTCATGGACAATGCCAAAGAGTAAAGAGAAAACAAGCCAGTAAATTTTTCCTTTTAAATCTGTGATAACAAGCACAAAGGCTGCTGAACAGCTACTTTTTATTGGGAAAAAGACACGTAAAACTTCTGCAATGAGAGTAAGGGTGGATGGTGGAAGGAATACAGAAGTCTACTAACATGAAAGGGAAGTATACATATAAGGAAAGCAAATTCACTGAGGATTGCAACAAGTCAGTTAAAATAGACATCAGCTTTAAGGAATAATCTTCAGTGCCATGTCTGCCTCTCTTGCTTCCTCTGAAGTAAAAAACCCGAAACAAATTCATCTCAATTCCCTATCATAGAAGGAGGACAGGCTCCCTGTGGGTACAGAAGTTTTCCTACATGGATGGCACAGGAGTAGTAGAGCTGCAGGAACTTTGCAAGAGAAGGGGTTGTGAAAAGGTCTACTTAGATATCCCTCTCTCTTCAGGATGCTTCCATAGGGAATGTCCTCTGTACCTTTTTGACCTCAAAGTGGGTAAAACTCTTCTTTTGTTAAAAGTCCTATGACTAAAAGAAAATGATCAAACACTAACATATGTTAAGCAGTTGCAGCTGAGATGGCATATTTTCTTTCAGATTTGCCTACAAAGAGAATTTAAATAATATGTAGCAACATGGCAGTTAAATTCTTGTCATGAAGATTAAGGGGATTACCTCCATTTCCCTCGCACTCTTCTGGGACTCTGGCTTTGGGCTAGTTAGTTCTGTCACAGTCATGCTGTGAAGTTTCTTTCAACTCCATTGAGAAATTCTGGTTGAAAGAAAACATCTTTAGGAAAGAAATAGTTCTTTAAAATTAGTAAATAAAAGGCCTTAATTAAAATGCACACCTTTAGTTATTGCAAATCAATAGATAGAGCTCTATCATGCCTTCACAAGGAACTTTGAGATCCAAGAAATTACTTTTAAAACTGTTCTATAATATTAAGAACCATTTATAAAAGAATTCCAAAAATCATACCAGTTATATTTGCAACTCAGATAATCTCCCATTGCATGTTCTTAATATGTTCAAGAAAGACTTTCCTTTAAGTGCTTCACACTCAGTTCAAGAAAAATTTCATTTTGAAGAAAGCGCAACAAAATTCGTGTCCAAAATCTATTAAAGCTAATGTTTTGTTGAGTCAGAGAAATGAAGTGGCAGTCAGTGTGCACCACCGGTGACAGGAGAGACGTCAAAGAAACCCCACATTTCTGACTCAGAAAATAGCTAAAACTGTTTCCGACTCCTTCATCAACTAAACAGGTTAAAAGTTCTGAATTAAGCCTGATGTACCAAAGCAAGTTAACAAATACTTTGAATGATACAATTAAAAGTGACAGTAACAGAAAACCACACTGGTAACTAGAAAAGAAGAGCTACTACTAACTCATAAGAGAATTATGAAGAAAAGTAATTGTTTCATCACAATTTTGCCATTTTCCTTATACAGTAATAATGGGCATGAGACAAAACAGAAAAAAAACAATATTCACATTTTCATAAGTTTGTATTTAAAATTGCAATTTCCTATTTAGAACATCTGCATATTTTGCTTAAGGAATGGCAAGAGATCCAGATAATGAAAACACATCTCGAGTTTGCATTGTCAAAACAACATATTTTCTTGAAAACACATTTATATGAAAATTCTAAAACTAACATTCAAACTCAGATATATCAAAGTTATATAAAAGAGGGCAGCATTTTTACTACAAGTATTTTAATTTATCATTTGGTCTTTATCAGCTCACAAATGTTGGATCATGTTGATGTTCTTTTAAGGTCAAAGGAGAAATCCAACCGGCTGGCTGTGTTCTACATAAGGGATGAATCAGTGTTATCAGATCATAGTAAAAAGAGTGGCCCAGACCTGAGCACAGAACAAGAATAAAATCTCTTTCTTATCATAGCTCTTTGTAAACGATTTGTTGACTTTTGTTTGACGAGTTAACTCTAAGACATGAAAGAGCTAAACCATGAATACTACAAGCTTGTAATTTTTATTTTTTTTAATCTCCAAAAGCATACACAATTGTATTGAAAGCTTTTATAATGCAGTAAAAATGTTGTCCAAAAGTCACTATCAACAAAGACAACACACTGCCACTAATGATTTTAACACTGTCTAGTGTTATGTGGTATCATCACCAAGCAGAGTGTCTTTTTATTTGCTAGGAGGTAGACAGCATCATTCCACCCAGAAAGAACTCAACAAAAACATTCTGTGTTCTCCTCAGAAAAACTGAGTGTACACTTTATTTTAGGGTATTCATACCAGAGGTAGAGTGTGATAACTCAGGCTGTCAAGTCATTGCTCACTTCAAACTTGTTAATTGACAGTTGTACCAGGGAAATATTAACAGCTGGCCAAAAACATGAGCTGAAGATACATCCTCCTGACACAGGGAACAAGAGCAAGCCTGTGCTTTACCATGTGATGTTGTAGCTAAGCTCCCTGGAGGTGGTTAACTTTAAATTAGGATGGTGTCTGCAAGAGATGCAGTGACATTCCTGACTACTCACTAAACATGTCCTACAGGATCACACAAACTTAAGGCAGTCATGATGGTAGGCAATATATTTGCTTTATGTTAAAGAAAAAAAAAAAAAAAGGAAAAAAAACAACAAAGACAGCTAAATTTTGGACATCAAGGAATCAAGGAGCAAGGAGAATGTGAACCCACGGATTTTAGCATCACTGGGATGCTAAAATTGGTGGATACAATTGTTGATGCTCTTAGCAGTAGATTTTTGAAAGTTTCTGGAGACGGTAGTTTTGTGTAGGAAAGTAAGTTAATAAGTGAGTTTTAGTAATTGCAATGGATTTGACATTGTACATTATTTTCCCTATTCCTGTAATTTTCCTTTCTTATTTCTTTCACTTCATATCCGCTTCTATGTCCCTTGTAGATGCTACAAAATATCCATAATCTGTGAATAGTCCAGTCAAACTGGAATAAAATAACAGTGGGATCATTATTTTTTTTATACTGAACTTCAGACCAACAGTTCCTATTGGGGAAAAAGAAACATGTAAAAATTCACAAACAATTTGCAAACAAAATTAAAATCTATAGTGTACCTACAATATTGGGAGCAGGCTAAGATGCCTCATGAAACATGGATGATTTCTGCAGTGTCCCCTAGAGATAACACATATCAAAACAGCCCTTTTAAACAGAAGGCAAGTTTTACTGCATCTCTGAATGCTGGTAACATGTACAGACAGAAGACTAACTAATATTAAGAATTTTATTTTATGCCTGAAACTAGAAAGAATTTTTAACTGATACAGCACTTATAAAATAATACCTATTTAAAACAATTGTATATATAATTTAACATATCCTAAATTCTCCTTTTGATTGGTAACTGCTACATCAAAATAAACAGTCCAGGTTTTTGTAGACATTCAAAATATAAATAATGTCTTTGTTTACCTCAGGTAATCTTTTGTTTAATTTGAATGGGAGAAAACACACAATTTTTTTATTAATTAACAGGTATTTACACCTAGGAGGTAGACCATTATGCACAGACAAGGGTTTTTTTGCTGTTAGGATTGTGTGTGTTTTTATTTTGTGGTGATTCTGACCTGAAAACTGAGCTTGTACAAAAAACTCATAATTTTGCACAAAGAGTAGCAATTTCTCTTTATATTTTGAGGCTAAAAGCAGGTTCCTACTGCGTCTCTAATATCAAATTTTACATTCTCAGAGTATAATAATATTTAAATAATTTATAATATCTGTTAGAAACAAGTATAGTGTCTGAAGCTTTACTAATTTTTAGACAATTTACATGATTAAACATAAAGACAGATAGCAACATAAGACAATTTAATACTCAACCCGTGGGAAGACGGTGTGGTATCTGTGATGTTACAAAGAGCAGGCTTCCTCTTGCTTTTACCTCAGGTCAGTAATTCATAGGGTGGAGAGAAGCCTTAACTTCTGTTTCGCTGTGATGCTTAAGAAAAGAGATAGTGGCCAAAACCAGGGAAGAGTGATATGCCTCAGTGGAATTCCAGGGGACAGAAATGTTTTGATGCTGCATGTAATTCTGGACCTGTGTGCAAAAAGACTAAGTTAGAGGGAGCAAAACAGATTATGAGGGGTGCACAGTGTCCACCTAAGGAGTTACTAGACCAACAAGGCTTCTTTAGTCTGGGGAAAAGTGGAGAAGGGTTTGCTAGGAGGGACCTACAAGGTTTTTATGCCACTTGGAGAAATTAAAGTGTTTGTCTAACCTTTGAGATATCAAGGACTGGCAAAACAAATGACACAGCCAAGGAGGTGCATGTGTCCCCTGATCACCCTCTTGACTGGGCATTCATCACATCAGTCAAACTTTGGAAATCCGTGCCATGGGGCACTGTGACTTACAGGCAATGCATGAAGCAACTGGGCTACTTGATAGGAGAGGAAAAAGCCACCAGGTTAAATAAAAAGTCAGGAATCCCCAAGATGCAGGTTGCTGAAAACTGAGACCTTGTTTTGGAGGAGGTGTACTTACTGTGAGACTGCGGTGCCCTCCATGTCCTGCAGACACTTCAAGGCTTCTCCTCCCAAATCCTGGCCTGACAGACATTTGTCTCACCTAGATAAATAAGTCACATAATTTTACATAACAAACCAGTCATCCGCTGCGTACCTCGAGGTGTTGAGGCTGTTTATTGGGTATGATACAAGTCTATTTACCTGACAGCCTCAGTAACACTAATGAAGAGCATCACTGGACCTAGACAGGAGGTGTTATCAAAGATTTAGTGCATTTTAATACATTTAATAAATTTTAAGGCGTTCCTTTAAAATGCCTAGAATGTACTGCATGAAACAAACAATGCACAGCTTAAGAAGACCACCACAATGTCAAGATCCATCAGGAAGGAGACAAAAGAGAAAAAGGGAGAAAAGGAGGAAGGAAAGGGAGGTGGGGACAGGGTGTGAAGAGAGAAGGATAGCTATAGAACCTGCTAGGTCAATTGGAAACCAAGCAAAATCCAGAACATTTTATGAAATACAAACACCACCTACAAGGTCTCCTGTTCAAACCCACTAAATTTTGGGGCCCTGCCTGAACTCTTGACTTCTTGATGTTTGATGGGTTGAACACTACACTTTTTCAAAATTCTGAAGGACATACTCCCCTAATGGAAAACACATACTCTATAAGAACAATAATAACTAAAATAGCCTCCACACGTAAAAAAGAAGTTTTTATTCACAACTTATTAACTAGAAATAAAGTGTTCAAACCCTGGAAAAATCAGCAAATAACTGTTTTTCTGCTTTCCAAAACCAGCCCCAATATTACAGAATTTCATATGTTTAAGTCACCAGTCAAAACAACTTTCTTAGCCAATTTTAGTCAAATTCCCAAGACATCTATTTTTCTTTCTTTCTCCAAGACAGTCATTTTGGAATCTGTCAATGACAGATGCTGTAACCATCCTTCAGACCTAGTTAAGCACTGTTAGTTATATGGATTTAATATATAACCTATTCAAAAGCAATGTGTTGAAAACATTCTTCCAAATCATTGGTTGCTAATGAAATATCAGCTCTTCTACATTAAATTATATTATATTATGGTGCTGCTTCACCTCTTCACAATGTAATTCTCGGCTGAGAGATCAAGGATGCTGCCAATTCTGTGCCCTTTAATCAAATCTGAATGCTCAAATGTTTTATCTGGCTTCTACTTGCTAGTCAGGCCTTGCACACAGTCCTATTTTACTCCTGTGTGGTTTCTATAAAGTCTGACAGGATGTCTTGGCATGATTACAGTTCCTATATGTGCTGAAGTTATTACTCTGGTATTAGAAAATGTGTTGTCAACCAGGAATTAACAAACCAGCTAAGATAAAATAACTGTAATCCTGCACCTTCATTAAAACTGGATTCAAACTGTGATTATCAAAGAGAAGGAAATACGGGTTTGCAGCTAATGCCAGGGCTATACGCTGAAGGCTTCAATTCCTGGTACTCTGAAAGATTTCTTGCTTGATCTGGAGCTGTGCCTCTTGGAGCCATGAGATTGTAAGCACTGGTTAAAGCATCTAGTCACGTTTGCAGATTCTTCAAAAGGTCCTTGTGTATCACTGACTTTCAATATTGTACAAGCATGAAAGCTAGCATTTTTTAGAACTTCAACACGTATCTATCTGTACCTCCATAAGACTATATACCTCGGAAACACTGAAAGCTGTATGTCTTCACCACTTTTCAGCTGTAAATTTGGGATATCTTTGCTAAATACATTTCACTGCAGTGTTTAAAAAATAGTTTTACTTAATGATCAGGGTCACTCATTGTTTTACGGTCCTAAGATATGACTGCTCCACACACCCATCCTTTAGCAAAAATAAATTCCTCTGTTTAGGGAAAAAAAGGCTACAAAAAAATCTGAATGCAAAGCAGTTAGCCGTGGAGGTAGATCTTAAAGAGTAATGAACGAAATAGGGAGAAAGAATTATAGTATCACCTCTTAAAATGTCTAAAAGAGACATCAAAGGCTTAACTGATGACGTGGATTGACTGAAAAAGCAGAAGGGCCAACAGAGCTTCAAAGGCACTTTCTCTTTTGGACCTATCTCTAGAGCTGTCAAAGAACTGAAGAAGGAATAAGAATAAGGAAAGAATAAGGAAAGAAGGAATATTGAATGAACGCAAAAAGAGGAATAACTTTACTGAATTTTACTTCCAAATTGTTAAAGTGAAAACCTCATTATTTTTTTTTGTGTTGGGCAAGTAGATAAAATTACATTTACCCAACAGCTATAATAACACTAATGAAGTATACATACCCAAATTCTACTGCATTCTTAGTGAAAACAGCACATAGTCCCTGTCTTCCTTAACACTTGTTAAAAGAAGTAGCATTAGAATTACCAGAATCTGATCAATAGTATCTAGATACTACAAAATAAGCTAAGAAACTTCTTTGAAAAAAACAAGATTTGTTATAATTTTATTACATAAATTCATTACGTCAATTACACAAGACACTAAAATTCTTAAGGAAAATCAGCAGAGTTCCAGAAAAGCATTTTTCCAAAAGAAACCTGTAGTTCTGTACTAAAAGCAACTCAATCAGTTCTCCTATTCTATTTTGTACCAAAGGCACAGCATTCAAAACAAAATTCAACTTTTATTTCCACACTAGGAAATAAAATCTGCTGGTTTCAGCTGGGGTAGAATTCATTTTCTTCACAGTGGCTGGCACAGAGCTGTGTTTTGGATTTGTGCTGAACACAGGGTTCTAATTACAGAGATGTTTTTGTTCTTGCTGAGCTGGGCTTACACAGAGCCAAGGCCTTTGCTGCTGTTTGTACTTCCACGCTGGTGAGGGAGTTGGGAGAGCATGAGAGGATGGGAGGAGACACAGCTGGGACAGGTGACCCAATTGACCAAAGGGATATTCCAGACCATGTGACATCCTGCTCAGTACATAAAGCTGGAGGGAAGAAAGAGAAAGGGGAGAATGTTTGGAGTGATGGTGTTTGTGTATCCAAGTAAGCGCTACACACGATGGGGCCCTGCTCTCCTGGAGATGGCTGGGCTCCTGCCTGCCCATGGAGAACAGTGAATGAATTCCTTGGTTTGTTTTGCTTGTGTACATGGATTTTGTTTTCCCTATTAAACTGTGTATATCTCAACCCAGGAGTTTTCCAGCTTTTACCCTTCTCATTCTCTCCCCAGCCACAGTGGCAGGAGAGTGAGTGAGGGGCCGCCTGGAGCTCAGCTGTTGGCTGGGGTCGAACCACAACACGTGGTTTCTACTAGAAGTTCTCTCATCTCAGTGATCATAATCTAACTAGCAGAAAGTGACACCTCGATGTATCATTAATTGTAACAATTCTAGACCCCATTATAAAATCCACATCTATGAAAGATCCTAAAATTCCAGCTCCTTTTGGATTATCTTCCTTCGCAAAAGAAGAAAGATTCATTGTGTTCAGATGTAAAACCTTCCTGGTGCATGGAATAACATCTGAAGAGACTATGGAAAGCACAAAAGGGCCAACTGAAAACTCTTGAATGAGAGGTGAGCTGGATAGATTTTCCACAACACAAAGAAAATGGCTATTTTTGCCAGAACTGAGTCCCTTAGGTTCAGTGCAGCTTTTCCTACTGAAACAAGAAGCAAACACCACTCTAATCTTTCTGCAATATAAGGCCTGATTGTAATTTCACAGCGAGATGAGTGCCCTCACATAGAGGGTGGCAGAGCACCAGAACAGGCTGCCCAGGGTGGTCATGGAGCCTCCCTCTCTGAAACCATTCAAAACGCAGCTGGATGCATTCTTGTGTAACCTGGTGTAGGTAACATTGCCTTGGCAGAGGGGCTAGACTGGATGATCTACAGAGATTGCTTCTAACCCCATGCATTCTTTTGGAATGGCCTGATTTTTGGCAGCAGG
>VYXF01006319.1:15710-52389 GCA_013397295.1 Polioptila caerulea | reverse complement strand
GAGCCTGTTTTGCCCTTGAAATGTTTTCTCCTGGTCCTTATCTCAACTCAGGAATCCTTCCTTAAGTTATTTTCCTTTTCACTCCTCCACCCAGCTCTGTCAGGGAGGGTGAGCAAGTGACTCTCAGGTGGGTGCTTGATGTTGGGCCAAACCACAACACCCTAAAGATTCTGTGATTCCACGATAACGCAAGAGTAAGTCTGATCCACATTTGCAGACATTAAAAATTGGCATATAAATATTCAAAGAAGGTGTGGCAGGTGGTTTTATCCATCAACAACCCATTTCTAAAGTTTGCACTGGAGATCTGAGCTCCGCATTACTTTAATAACGGCTTTGATATTATGTAATATTAAATTTACATACTTTTAAAAAATCCTTCCATCCATAATCAAGCTCAAGCCTGTATTTGCTTTTTATTTAAAGAGGCAAGATCTTATCTCTTGGTAAACTTAGTGTATTGTTTTAATTTTGTTAACTGTATGTGTCTGTCTTACACAGTACCTTGCAGGCTATGAATATTCAAGAGATCTTCTGCTAAGCAATTTCAATTAATCTGTCTCTCATGTCATGATCAGAGCAACAGTTTGCATTTTTTACAGGAAATGGACAGAATCCCAGATATACATTGCCTGCCGGAATTTATACTTTCCACCATTCAGAGAAGAAATGGTGCAGGATTTACTACCAACGTTACAATCAGGTTGCAATAAATGTTACTTTGAATTAGATGTGCTTTAATTTACCATGGCTTTTGCATCTCTAAGCACCCTGTTGGAGTTCTGCTGTTAATATTAACTGATGCACATGGTTCTTTTGTTATTCATTAATGGCCCTATTCAACAGAAATTGAATTTCCACAGCTGCCATGCACTGCAAGCTCCTAAGGCTGGGTACCCAAAGTGCCTAAAGCTGATTGATTGCAACTGATTGATTGTCATTTGTAGACGGTTAGAGCTTTCTTCAAGACTGCCATACCATCTCAGATGGCCTTCCATCGCCTTCTCATCTATATCCAAGGGATATATTCCAGGTAATGGATGGAACCACTTCTGGAAGTGCTGACACACCTCTCAGCATCCTCTGGACATTACAGGGCTTTCCAAGTATTTCAGGTCACAAGTGTGACCCCAACATGAAATGAAAACATTAAACTGTGTGAAACTTTATGATTGCACAATTTTTATTGAGTGGCTGACAGGTAACAGTAAAGCACTGCAAAATCAGTGCTTTCACTCTTCCATTTTGTCAAAAGCTCTCAACATTTGATTCTTACTGTTTCCGCAATATGTTTTTTAAGGTACAAGGTTCCTACTTAACCAAAAATTCTCAAAAATTCAGAAAAAGCTGAAGACTTTTTCACAGATACTTTTTTTCCATAGCCATTTTACCATTTCATGTTTTGTAGTTAATTTGGAGACATGGTACTTCTGCATGTTAGCATTCCTAACTATGCTAGACATTTCTGCTAAATATAGGAACTTAAGATAAATTCACTTGTGATACTTGTTTCTCATGTAACCTGATCTTGACTAAAATTATCAGAACCTCAAACAAAGCATTTTTATATAGCACTTGCCAAAGTATATCTGTAGATATAGCTCTTCATATCTTTTACTTTGTCAGTCAAGCAGCTTATGTTGGGGTTAGAGACAGACATTGAATACCAGCTGAGCATCATATTTTATGGGGATGGAATATTATGATAAAAGCTGTATCACTAAGAAAGCCTTTCCTGCCTCCTCAACCTATTTTCTGCCTGCAAATATCTCTTGAGCTATCATAAAATCATTGAATCACAGAATGGGTTGGGTTGGAAGGGACTTTAAAAATCCTCTTTTTGCAATCTCCTTGCCATGTGCAAGAACACCTTCCACTAGACCAAGTTTCTCACAGGCCTCTGCAATATGGCCTTAAACAGCTACAGGGATGGGACACCCACAGCTTTTCTGAGCCTGTTCCAGTGCCTCACCACCCTCCCAGCTGACTACATCTGAAGCATGTAGCTCTTTGCAAGCTGCAAATTGAGATGAAGTTTAAGATGCTGATTGAGCTCTGGGTAGGAGCCTGAACAAGAGGCCATGAACTGCCAACCCTTCAGATAAAAGGGAAAATTAAGACAAGTGGTGCCAACCAAGTGAATTGACATTGAGAGACACAGCAGAAGCAGCAGGAGTCAAAAGGAAGAGCAAGACTTGGGTGGGGGTAGACTGTAAGAGTATAAAAGCCTGGGGGTTGCTTTACTGGGGCTTCCATCCCATCCCCTTGGGAGTGTGACTGGCAATAGAGGCTCATGAATGGTCAGACTGGGAAGTTTCCTTAACATTGACAGTATAATATCTAATCTAATCCTACAAGTTACCCCCTTGTTCTGCCACTACACGCCCTTGTAAAAAGCCCCTCTCCAACTTTCCCGTAGATTCCTTTCAGGTACTGGGAGGCTCCAATTAGGTACCTCAAAGCCTTCTCTTTTCCAATCTGACCAATCTCAACTCAGTCTTTCCTACTGGAGACATGCTCCATCCCTCTAAGGAACTTGGTAGCTTTCCTTTGGACTTGTTCCAACAGGTTGATGCCCTCCCTGTGCTGCTCCTTACCTACCCATATCCCTCAGGACTGCGAAGTCCAGCAGTGCAGAATCACTGCAGCCCAGGCTGTCTCCCATCCTGATAGCCCCAATCAGCTCACCTGTGTTGGTGACCAAGAGACTAATGCAACTCCTCCACTAGGGCTGTGTATTAGCCCTTCCTGTGGGTCAAGAAGTTATTTTCCTTGCATTCCAGGAATCTCCTGGATTGTCTGCAGCTCGCTCTGCTACTTTTCCAGCAGACACTGGGGTGGCTGGAGTCTCTCAGCAGGACAAGAGCCTGTAAGTGTGATCCTTCCTGTAGCTGGAGCAGTAAGGTCTCATCAATGGCTACCCTTGGTCAGGGACCTGGAGTGACACCAACCACAAGGTTCCCTTTGTTGCCTCACTCTGTTTCTCACCCACAAGTTTTTACCTGCTCATTGTTGTTCTTCAGTTCACAGGTTGTTCTTCAGAGATGGCTCATCATACTCAATCGACTTCTTGATGTAGAGGGCAACCCCTCCATCTCTCCTTTCTCCTCTGTCCCCCCCCAAATAGCCTCCATCCATCAATAGCTGCTTTCCAGTCAGGGGATTCATCCTACCAGGCTTCAGTACTGGCAGCTAGGACACAGCTTTCCAGCAGCATGGTGGCATCCAGCTCCTCCTGTTTGTTGCCAACGCTGCATGCACTGCTGTAGAGGCATGTCAGCTGCACAACTGTCTGTGTTGTCTTCCTGCACGTACACCATTTACTTCCTGTCAGATCATTCTCTGGTGTTTCCCTTCTGGCTTCCGTTACCTCAGGAGTCCCTGGCTTGTCTCCATAAGAATGCAAGTGTGTCTCAGTGTGATCAGCACTCTGCAACTTCAGAGTCAGCAGAAGAGAGCCCTCACTAGCACCCTGTCCCTCTAACCTTTGCCTCTCATCCTAGGGCTGGCCGGGGATAAGTCTGATGTTGTCCCTCTATCCCTACACATCTAGCTCTGCAAGTGAGACACTAGTATTCCCAAGTTAAAAGGCTCCTCTTTCACTGAGAAACATCTGATGCCAGCATGCCTGGTGCTGCATGAGGCTTTCCTTTGTCCTACTTTGTCAAAGAACCCAACGTTCTTGCAGTGACACCAGCCATGGAACCATATATTAGTAGACTCAATCTGTCTATTCCAATGTTGCTGTCTTCTACTGGAAAAAATAGAGGAGAAATTAACTTGTACCCAGATTCCCTAATCCACTGCCCCAAGACATTGAAGGGATTTTTAGTCACCCTTGGACTACATGCTGCCACTTCATCACCACCTCCATGGAAGATTGCTAACAGGTGATCAGTCCAACACCCATTTTCAGCTTGTTGTCTACAGATGTTTTACAGACCCTGCCTATCTTAAGGAGGCAGAATCTGCAGTACAAATGTTTTATTTCCATGCTAATAATTAGCAGAGAAACCCCCACCCTCCTTTTTTTTTCTCAAAATATCAAGCTCTCAATATCGTCAGTTTTGCATGCAGGGTTCCTTTTAACTTTGAGATAGAAATTGACTGGAATCATAACATTTTTTGCCTGCTGAAACTTTGATTTTTTTTTTCCCAGATATACACAGCATTCTAATAGCTTTGTAAATTCATGCCAAGAATGTATGTTGAGACAATTGCAGCATTAAAATTACCAGCTATAGATTAAAATCTTGAAGTTATAAAATGTAATAAAATAAACTAAATACAAGTTAAATATGCCAGCCACTGTAATTCTTAGCCAGCATGATAATTCATTATATTTAGTGGGTCTGCTCATAAGCTCCAGGAATGATCTTCAGTACTTCCAGAATCTACACCAATGTTAGTCTGCAGATCACAGAGAGCATGACTTTACAGTCTTTGTAATTAACATGAATTAAAGGTTAGCAGCACCGGATATACATTTTTTTAAATTCAAGTATAGCAAAAATCAATGTAATTTAACAGAAAATTGCTGCTAAACTTCATTTTAACTCAATATGTAGGTGACTTCCATTCAAGTTTTGGTTTGATTTCCTTGGTTAAGCCCTACATGTCATAGTTAGAGACTTTCATATTAAACAAAGAAGTTTATTTAATACTAAATTCAGCTGTAGAAAAACAAAGTATGGACTATCTACCATCAAGTTTCAGACAGGGAGTCCTTAGTGAGCATCAGAAAACATACATATGTTTGCTATTTTCTTTACATTTTCTGGTGTAGCATCTGGCCCAGGATAGTCTCAACTGCATATGTACAGAAAGACATTACTACTGTTATTTGTAATAGTTTTATGCTTTTTGTTTTCCACTCTCAGAAGGATTCATACAATACACTTTACACTGCTCAGTTGGTTTTTCATACTGGATTATAAAATCACAAAATATCTCAAATTGGAAGAGACTCATAAGGGTCAGCAAGTCCAACTCCCTGCTCTTCACAGGGCTACTTAAAATTAAACTATAGGAGGATCACCCAGATGCTCCTCCCACTCTGTCGGACCTCTGACCACTTCCCTCGGTAGACTCTTCTAGACACTGACCTCTCTTTGCGTTCAGAACCCATCTCTCTACAAGACCCTCTCTATCATCAAGGAAGTCCGCAGCTCCTCCTGATCCAGAATCATCATACTTACTTAATGTATGCTTGACTCCTGCATCTAGATAATTTATGAAAATACTAATGAGCACTGGCCCTAAAATGGACCCCCATGGAACTATGATCAACTATTTCTTGATTTTTTCCATCCATTTGAGGGTTTTTTTTACTTCACCTCTATTTAGGTTACTTTCTTACTTTGTGGATTTAAAAAAAAGCTTTAAACATTCGTGAAACATTTTCAAATTAAAGACAAACTTACAAAAGATAATCCTAGTACTACAGATTTTTTTTAAATTTTTTTTTTATTTAGGATAAAATTTCAAGAAAAATCAGTTAAATGCTCAGAAGTGATCATTATTCAACCCAAAATCCTGTTCAAATTAGCAGCCACTTGCTCTGAATGGTAGGTATACAGACAAATTGTTTTGCAGAAAATTAAAAAAAAAACCAACAAAAAAACAACAACAAAAAAACAAATAAGAAGTTTTCATTCATTCTTCTATGGATCAAATATACCAGACAAAGCATCAATGAAAATGAACAGAAAGATCACCAGAAATGCAAAATCCATAATATTACCCAAGGTACGTACTCCAGTGTTTCAGTGGCATTGCCACTGAAAGGTTTTTTTGCTAATTTCTACCTTGACCTTTTTTTCCATCTTTCAATCTAAGCTCATTAGCACTCTCCACAGAAAGTAGAACAAGCCATCCTTTTCCTTTTAGCAAGCACCCTTCTAATTATATCAGTAATTGGCTCTCAGTGTTTTCCTAACCTTTTCTTGAAGATAAACATTTACAGAACTTTCAATTCTTTCTTGTAGGCCCCATTTGCTCACACACTTTCCTTTTCTGCATTCACCTCAATATATCTATGCTTCTCCTTATATGCCCAAACCCAGATGTTCCTTTGTTAAGGGATCACACATATTACTCAGGAAGCAATATTGTCACCCATTCATGTTTCTCTTGTATGAGATAACAACCAAGTTTTCCCTAACAGCACCCACACATAATTGTGGAGCTCCTCTGTCAACATATTAGCTTGTCCTCTCTTGAGTTTCATCCTAATTTTTGCCCAGATCATTTCATAATATTTTTTTCTCCTACAGTTAGCCATCTCCAAATGTAAATCAGAGTTTTTAAATTCCTTTAAAATCTGAAGAGCCTCAGAATCTTTATGGAACCACAAAACATATATATACCCATTTCAACAGATTCTCTAAATGTTGCTACTCACATCTGCAATATTTTCAGTTGAGACAGTGTTTCCTTTTTTAGCCCTTTTTAGGCTACTATGTTAACCACTATCAAAAGCTGGGGGCATTTACTGTATCTCCCTTCTCCACTCATCTTTTTACCTTACTATAACTTGTTTTGACTTATTTTGTTCTCAATAAATCCAGGTTAGTTATTACTCTGTTCTTCCTTATTTTTCGAAATCTCCAAGTCTTGGAACTGAACTAGCTCATTAGTCCATGCTTCCTGAATCTCCTTTTTCTACATAGAAGTTAGTATCAGGCACTATGCTTGCCATTTTCCCAGCACTCCTGGTTGCACAGCAGTCCTCCACTATTTCTCAAAGGCAAACTCCATCCATTCTGAAATTGCTTAGGTAACATCACAAAGTATGCTGTTATGAAGTTTATCTGACCAGACAATTTGAAAATATCTAATTTATCTAAGTGATCTCTTATCTGTCTTTTCCAGAGTTCAGCTTGAAAGCTTTGTCATCAGTATTGTGCTAGCCATCTGCTCCTGACTGATCCTTTTGTGAAGACTAAATGTAACAAGGCTTATATATATCATGTGATGGCTGGCAAGGTTTTTCTTTTCCCTTCAATTTCCTTTTGCCAGTAATAGATTTGTGGAACTTATAATTAACTCATTTCAAAATGCTTTCCTTTTACCCTTGACATTTTCTGCTACTTAACCTCATTTCGTACCTTGACTTTCCAATTTTGTTACTACATATTCACATTATACTTCTTTTCCGTCAGACTGTCAACTAGATAACCAAGTTTGCATTTTGTGTTTAGTCACTCCTTTAAGTCAGTAAAGCTGGGCTTATTTACTCTACCCAGCTGTCCTATTCTATCCAGTTTTCTTCCTGTGTATCCTTAAGTAACAATTCTGAGAGCTAATTGAAATCCGGATGTCCATGATCTCTTTTTTTGCTTTCTTCTTCTTCTCGTCCCAAAGATCACCAAATCTTATTTCAGTTTCAGTCATTTTCAATTCAAAAACTCAGACAGTTTCATCCTTGATTTCCCTTGTTCTCCAGCAAAATAAATCTTTCACCTGTCAGTTCTTGTATTCTGTTGGACAGTCTGGGCCTTTAGTTGGATTTGTTACGATCTTCCACTGAACACTGTTTTTCACCTGATGCTTTCTATATTTTTTTGACATAAATTATCACCATGTAAGTCTACATTTTCTATCATAGACTTTGAACAAGTCTAAATCCATACATACTCAAAACATCAGGGCAAGTATATTGTCTTCCTCATGGTCAAGATCACACATTTTTTCCTGCCTGAGTAAAATATACATAGGAATACTAGCATTCCAGTAATGAGAAATGCCCAAAAAAACATTATACTAATTAAACAATGTTTCTGACTTTGTATTAAGGTTTGCAGCTTCTCCTGTTTGTAACCCACACTGTTTCACTTATGTGCTGACGTGCAAATTTTTTTAAACTATTATTAGCTTTCTTGAATGAATATACTTAATTTTGCTGTCTTATCTAAAGACCATTTATGATCATCCACTGTTCCTTCTCATATCCTGCTTCCTGATCTTCACTTAATTAGTAGGCCAAAGTGCAGAGGTGGTTTGTCCCTGTGTTTAGGTAAACTGTGTCCAGTATCCCCTAAGTGTCATTGCAAGAAGTTTCATACTTTTCTTTGAAAAAGTCAGTGTAATCAATGTTACTGAAACATCTGAGTTCAAATTACATTGGTTAATTGAACAAAATACATTGGGTAAGGGGCAGGGAATTGTGCTTCATTTTTTAAATAAGATCAGGAGAATTTAAAGGAATATCTCTGTGTACCTTTCAAGTAAGCACAGGGGAACATTGAAGCTTATTTCTATATTCAGTTATAAGAAGGTGCTCTGGATGCTCTTTTCTTTTTTACTAAATTCAGTAAAACCTGAAAATAATCCTCTTCATTGATTTGATTGTTCCATAGTTGTCTATGTCACAACTTGTTAGCCCTTCTTTGAAGAAGCTGGTTTCTGAGTTCCTTGGAAACAGTGAACTACAGCAGCTAGAACCCTGATGCAGTAATATGAACAATTCTTTTCTGATGCTCTTTAGCCTTTTTTGTCCATTTTTTCACTGGGGGCCGAGCCGTCACTCTTCAGGCTAGGTAACAAGCAGTTAACTATACACATTTGTCAGTTTTTAGACAGGATGCTGAAGAAACCAATTAGTGAGCAGATGAGTATCTAAGTACTATTCTTCTGATGTGCAAACTACAAGGAAACTCTACTGCATCAAAGACTGGCAGCTATGCACCAGCAGAGCTGATAGCACTGCTTGGACCTGACAGCTACCCAGGTCCCAGTGACAGGAGGGGAAAGTGGTCGGCACTCCACACACCAGCAGTGGAAAAGAAACCAACACACTCACATGAAAAGCAGTTGAGACTGCAGGAAACAGAGATGAAAACATCAAGCACTGGATATGATTACATAAATAAAAGTCTCATACCAAATGAACCAATATCTCAAGGCATTCCAGAGTCCCTAAAGAAGAGGAAAAATGTCAACATCTGCACTGCTGAAATGATCAAAGTATTTGATTAAGATGGCAGAGATGACAATGAAGAATAAGAACAAAAAGAAAACTGCTTCAGAGAACATTAGGGGCTGTAAAGTCTCCATGTCCTTATGGAAATTATAAAATCTCCACTTCTCTGACAGTTATAGAGGAACATACAAGAATTTTTTACTATGAATGTTATTATACTGCACATTAAAATAAAACCCAAACATATCAATGCTTCCTGAAACCATTAAATATAAATAACCTCTTAGTGTATCCCTTTCTACCTTATCTTAAGAAAACTACAGTTCTAGATTGGCACATATGACTAGTGCATGAAGTCCATTTTTTTCTGAATTTCTCTTTTAACCTGATTTACACATTGTGTTGGGAAAAACAGCACCTGAACAATACAGTCTCAGTAGCTGAAAACATTTGAAACCAAAAAGTTTGCATTTTCTCATAAAATTCTTAAAGCCAGTATACTTTCAAGAACAAGCCGTAACAGATGTTACAGATGACAGGAAGAGAAGCCTTTGTCCAAGGAAGAGCAGGAATAGTTCTGTGACAAAATCCAGCTCATATGTGTACCATCAAAACTAGGCGATTAAGTTTTAAGAGAGTGTTTTCATTGCTCTTTGAGCTTTATTCCTTCTCCCCAGTGCAAGATTTTACCCCTAGAACGCCTGCAAAGGAAAATAAAAGAAACCTTAAAAAAAAACCAAAAAAACCCAAAAAACTGAATACTTTATTCTGTATTTATGTGCTATTATTTGTACTGCTGACTGGTTTCTCTTTAAAAAGAATCAGGATGTTATCTAACTTAGAGCGATAACTATTGCCAGCTTGCATGAGAAAATCGTGGTGGAGTTCAAAAAGGGTAAATGGGGGTAGGAGGCACCTCCTGTAAAGGACCTGGTGGCAACTACATCAGGTCTAACTGCCTGTGCTGAGAAATGGACACATGAGCTTCATCTGGCCATTACACAACTAACATAGTGAGCAAAATTGGTCTTATCTGTGCTTTCAACAACTACAGAATATCAGGCTTCCCAGTATAAGCTGACTGAATTGGTATTAAACTCCAGGTACAGTAATTATCACATTAATTAGAAGATGTAATGGGCAGTGGCACTTACCCTACAGAATTCTATAGGGAAAAAAGATTAAGAGTGGCATTTCTCAGACACTGAAATGGAGTAAGAGACAGTGTCTAACCTCTAAGGAACTTCCATGTTCTTTGAATGGTGCAGTCCTTCTAGAAATGTAACTCAAAATTTTCAATTGGGCTGTAAACATGAATTCTCGAAACCTGGGGTTCTTAAACTTGTTATCTCAAAGGAATTATCTTGGTTGCTGCAGCACACTTCATAAAATGTCTCAGGTAAATAAAACTCTTCTTCATTCTAAAAACAGGTTTTAGAATATGCAGACACTCCTACTACCAGCCTATAATTTGCGTGACATAACTTCTCATGTTGATGAGAAACAAATCAAGCCTTCAAGATTCCCTTTTGCCACCAATTATTGTCAAGAGCCAAATTTGGTTCTACTTTTCTTAAACCAAAATTGTCCTTTAGTCTCCCAGTCTCTTAATTCCATGAGAATTCAATGCATACCACAGAATGAAAAAGAGAGACCATCAGGTAAGCCCTGTGTTGCAAACCAAATTGGATAATGTCCACTGACCTCTCTGTGACCTGTAAGCAATTCCTAGTTTGTGCTGATTATAAAAATGGGGGAGAAAAATAATAAAAAATGTAAGATTTTAGGATTTTGTGTAGGTGCTCATTTCTGTAGATGCCCCTTGACTCCCTCAACTGGAGTTACACCTCCAAGCCATAGGAGGAAGTACAAATTGAGGCCAAACTCTCAGTGGACTCCTACCAGCAACACTGAAGAAGAAGTGTTGTGGAGTAGGTCTGTGAGGTTTTCGTGATCTCTGTGCAGATTTTCATCATCATGTTTCTACTCTGTTAGTGGCAGCTCCTACAGGCAGGTAAGAGCTGAGTGAAGTGAGCCAGGCAGCCCACTCTGGTCACCAAGCTAAGAAATACCACCAGCTCACAGCACAAGAGTACCACACAGGAGAGTTTTCCAGTTTACCAGTTGGACTACCAATGCAGAGCCATTTGCTCTGAAAGGAACAGGTGAATTCCCCATACCTTCTAGATCACTGCATCAGCCTTTTTTGGGGTTTTATTTTGACAACACAGGAGGCTTCCCAACTGAAAATGGGTTTCATTAGCATCACACAATAAATGGCAATAATTACTTTTCCATCAGCTTTGTGAGAGTAATTAAACCAGTTCATATCATTGTTCAGAGCTTAAAATGCTGCCTTGAGAAATTATTAACTCTTTTTTTTAAAAAAAACAATTGATGACGTTTTTAAATTGGTTCATGTCCCAGAAAAGTTGGGATCTATTTTTATGAGAACTCTTTTATTAATTACAGCTAAACACACTTCAAAATTTGTTTAAAAAAAACTAAACCCAAATACAGATGGTTGACCTCCATGAAGTTCAAACTGGGCAAGGTAAATCTTGATAAAATGTCAGTAGGAATTAATTTATCAGTGGGGAAAAAAATACATAATATGGTAGAGCCTAGGGGATTAGGGAGAAGAATGTTTCCCCCACTTGAGATTTTAAATCTCAATCATTGAGTCTTGCAGAAAAGGAAAATTATTTCTTTGTTCTTACTATCTCACTCTGTATTTTCCTTCCAGGAAAAAAAAAAACCCAAAAAAACGCCAAAACAAAACAAAAAACTAAATATAAGGCTTGCAACTTCCTTAGGAAAAAAAGGAAAGAAAAGGAAAGGAAAAAAATAAAGAAGAGTGCACTGTGATAGCAATCCTACTGAGAATTGCTGATTAAGAGTTTTCTTTGAAATAGATTTTAATTTAGATATCTAGAGGAGATTTTGTGAAATCCACTTGAAGTCTGATATCTATACCTCAAAAAAGAAGCAATTTTGCTGGAGCCTGAAATTGCAAAGATTTTCATTTCCACCCATTAGACAATAATGCTATAATTTATCCTGTCATTCCAAATCTGCTTTAAAAGGTGCAATCTTCACATGTAGCCCTTCTTGTTCTGTCAAAATTACCAGTGTGAAATTGGAAGGAAGAGTGTTGTCACGTAGTTTGACATCTTATTGTACAGTGGTCTGGATAAGTCAGTCAGCCTGAGTGAGCAATGGAATGCTCCACAATCGTAATGGAGTATCTTGCACACATGTTTGCACACATGCATTGCCTATCCAGTTCCAACATATAAACAAACCACTTTACAACAAGATGTCAAATTACAGTTGTAATGACATTTTGCTTTCTAAAGAACTTCCTCACCAAAAGCATAGCAGAGTGAGAATAACACTCAAGTCACAGCTCTCCTGGTGATGTGTAATCGAAGCAGTCCATACACACTTGAGCCCTAATTACGGGCACGGTTTTAAATTGTGTTCTCCCAAGCACCTCATCTGACATCACGTTTCCCAGTATCCCAGTCCTCCTTCTCTAGCCTGAATGATGTCATGTGCTGCCAATCGACCCTTGAAATGTAGAGACAGATATGGAAGTGAAGAGATTCCCTCTCTGAAAGAAGAAAACCTTGCAAAGGATGCTGTGGTTCCAGGCAAACAGAAACCAGCAGAGATTTAAGTTCATTGGCACCTGATAGACTATGCAAAACCAAGACAATTCTACCAGTACCCATTGGAAAAGTCCTGTTTGAGAAGAGCAAAGCAAGGGAACCACTGAGAGAGGACTTTATCGCTACGGCAGTGATAAAGTAGTGCGTCTGACAATTTGCTTATGAACCTTGCCTTATGGTTTTCACCCCAGGTGGCAAATGTGAAGTTCAAGTTACAGACACATCCATCATGGTGGCACCCCAAACTACCAGTGAGGGACCACTGGAAATATGGCTGATAACCAGCCTTTGCTCTCTTCCTGCTTTCCACGGAAGGAGAAGGAGAAAAATAGTGTAGAACAAGGATACTTAATTTTATAATGCGGCTTTAGGCCCAGATTCATTCTCTCTGTCTAAGTGCTTAATGAAGCCACTAAATCATCCTAGCTTTCCTCTGGAGTCAATATAGGAAAACAATGGACAGAATTACCTGCTATATTAAAAGCATACACAAGGGTAACAAGACACCTATTGTCAGTGTCTTGGGGAAGGACAAACAGATTGGGCCAAAACCCCTTACTACTTACTTCAAGAGCATAATACGCACTGTTCAGTTTATTGTTCAGTGATCTACGCAAGCTTGAATTTAAACATATTCCTCAGATTTTCCTCAACTCAGAAATAGCTAAAAAATAAACGAAACTATTTACTAACAGTATGAATACTTCAGCTATATCTCTGGTATGGACATATAATAAAGATACTGGAAAGACAAACGGACATCTTGTGCATTTGCAGGTAGAGTTCAATTAAGTGTGCTTCTATCAAATTGTGTTTCTTACTATGAAAATCTTAAATTTTATCTTCGTGTTTCCAATTAGACTTTGCCTAATATCTGTCCTCCTATTGCAATAAATTAGATTTCCACTTTAATTATAACAGTTTTAAATGTAGGGTATTTGACCATAATCTTAACAGCAGATTCATTATAATACATACTTTAAGCAGAATACATAAGTACTCTTGGAATCATTTGCGTTTGTTACATGTAATACATAAACAGATCAGAACAGCTGTGAAGTCAATGGAACAGTCAATGCAAAATATGTCCTGACAGTATGATTTCTGTTCAAATAAATTTATAGGGGAAAACCTTGTGTAAGCAGAATTAAATAAGAAAGTCATTTCAGGAGAAAAAAAACAAAGCTTACTAAAACTATGCAATGCCACATTAGATACCGTCACCTGACACCTTAAAATTAGGATAAACTGTAATTTCACACTCTCAGTAACCATTCATACAAAAAAAAAATCTTGCCATTACTTTCTGGGATTTGTAATTGGCAACATTCTTGTGTAAAGTTAGTGTAATGTTGAAAATGTCTCTAGGTGTTAATTATTATAAAGAGCAATTGCAAAAAAAAGGACAAAGTGTAAGCCCATATTTCCTTAAGAAAGTTGTCCTTGATCTTTTTATTTAAGCTGAATTTCATATTAGCTTCCTTCCAGATTTCCCCTGCACTTGGCAAAGTGGAAAATTATCCTTTTTGACCTCTATTGTAGGTACTTTTAAAGGAAATAAAAGAGTTTTGACAATATGGCTGCTCATTCCCCCAAACAAATTGTACAACTTCCTTCCTCTGCTCCTGCTACAGCCCTGTGAGGAGGTGCTGGGGTTAGGCTCATGCAACATTGCCATCTGGTGATAAAGTGCTTTCATTACTCTGTGAGTGTGTAAGACAGGGCTTTACAAAGAGAAAACGAGACAAGATGGCTACTTCATTCACCCATGACTGACCACCTTTGAATACTCAGTAGAGAAGAGAAGGGATTAGAGAAAAATGGGCCATGTCCCTTTAAAAAGTGTTTTCTTGTATGTAGTTCTTATCATTCACTACAAGAAATTGCTCTATATTCTCACTCTATGAGAAGCTCCAGCCGCATCTGTTGCATTGTGCATACAAGTAAACAGTGGAAGAAAGTTCTGCTGGTTTTAAACTAATAAACATATTTTACATTCGTGCTTTAGTGACACAGAGGAGAATGGAAAGGAGAAAGTACTTTCTCTAGAATCAGAATTGCAGTTTAAAGAAAGAAGAAGCAATTGTTGTTGCATTAAAACAATTGCTAGAAACCTGAAAAGCAAGAAATCACTTGCTTTTTTATTTTTTTTTAATCCTAAAAGAATCAATGTTGGTAAATGTCATAACTTTACATTATTAGGTCACTGTACAGAAAAATAAAAATATGACAATAATTTTTTTGCCTCCACATAAGTCACTAGAAATGAGTGTCAATAATCCATACCAACAACTTGTCAAGCCCACAGCATCACTCGTTACACCCATGGAGGAGTACACAAAAGTGATAACAAGTAAGAAGATGTATGCATACAGTACAAAACCCCTTTTAAAATAAGTGACAAAAATGTGTACAGTCATGCAAAAAAGCATTTGAGTTTTAATTTCTGAGATAAGATCAGCATTAGGTTCATGTCTGCCAGTGTCCTAGTAAGACTGGAGCAATTCCAGCTGATTTTGATGTCAAGCCAGAATTCAGAAATAATCAAACTCATGCAAATGAAAATCTTCTGAAGAAAAGACATGGCTTTTTTTACATGGCTACCAACTATGTTTTTTTCTGGACAGACAACTAGCTAGGATACCAGCAGGGATCAGTTGTCATCACCCTACACATCAAAAAAGCAGGGGTAAATGCAGTGAAGGAGAGAGGAACAATTGTGGTCAGGGTGAGTTTAGGAGAGAAACTCTCAGGATAAATGAGAAATTCTCTCATGCCTGGAGAAATGAATCATTTGAAGCTACAGAACCTTGTAATGATGGAAATGGAGAGTTTCTTTAATAGTTTGGTATAAAAATTCTAATTACACCAGCCCATGTAAAAAAAAGCCTCCCATGTATACTTGTAAAGAGCACTCTTATTCATTATACATATTTAAAATCATATGAAAAGGAATATACTGAAAAGCAAGTGGAGTGCCTTCTATGCACCCTCATGATATAAAGATACCACAAGCACTTCTTAGAAGCTTGATATCCTGTGTCAGAACCATGGGGAATTTGAGCCAAGCCACTGCAGGAGCACAAGGTGCTCTTGTTGCATTGCCATTTTATTGGTTATAGAATTATAACAGCATATTACAAAAGTAACTCAAAAGAATAAATTAGGGCCCAGAGGCCACAGAACTGACACTGAGAACAAGCACACTGCTGTTACATACCAGAATTGCCTGGGCCATGGAATACTACAGACAGCCAGTGCAGTACAGCTAGAGGGAAAATAATGTGAAAGGGAAGTTCCTCAAAATATTTCTAGTCTCTATTCTGTGGGATGCATTAAGGGCCGTATTAAGGTAACCCACCAGCTTTCTTGTGAGCTGTAGGGCAGTTTTGGGTGCCACCAAGCCTAAATGGAAAGCACCTGTATGCTACTTCTTTATTTATGACATCTATGACATTTATGACAATATTACAATGTTTTTTTCCTCATTTTAGGGCACAGGAAAAAGTGAAAAGACTCGTGTTTGCTCTTTTCATTGCAACTGTAGATCTCAGCTGATCTAGCCATGTTTTGACCCTCTATCTACAGTAGCTTTTGTGGAGGTCCAGGCACTGCTGTTTCTCCTGAAACAGAGTCATTTATTGTCACTGTTGGACAGGCAATGACACACACAGACACTGTCTGGTGAGAAGGCACGAAATTATTTAATACAACATCTGACTCCATATTTATAGTATTTCCACACCAACCAGGGATTGGAGGAGAAGGTTGACACCTTTCCCATCCCATTGGTCAAGACAACTACCCATCAGTTATTTTTTACTCCAAGAAGAAAGTCTGTAAACAACTTCATCTTAACATAAACATGTTCTAATTATAACACCCGTGTGTAACAAAGAACTAAGAACTCTGAAAAACATCAAGTTGTAAAGAGTATCAGAAAACTGAAGAAATCAGGGCGACAACTTATGGCCAGTTACATTAGTAAATTAAATTCAGATGGACATAATTCTGCTTTCTGATGAGCAGATCTAAATAGGAGAAATAAGTCATCAAGGGTGCCATTATCGACTCATTTGTATATACAATTATTCCATTTGTTCAGGCATGTTCTGAATAGCAATTTATTGACTTAATCAAAAAGCTGATTATGGTAAAAAGAAACCTTTATTCATTGTGATGTTTGGAAGCAATATTACCAAGAGACTGACACAGGCACATGCCAGGCACAATACTTCTGATTTTTTCTTCTCAGCTTTGCTCTCCCAGCTTCAAACTAAGAAAAAGGAGGAATNTGGGGTGTTTGTTTGCTTGTTTGTTTGTTTGTTTTAAAAGATGACGACATTAAGATTCTCATGGAATTCTCTGACTAAAGATTTCCTTTAAAAGTCAACACATCTCAGGTACAGATCCCAGAGGAAGTGACATTTCATCTCTTGTTCAAGGTCACAAAAATCCTCTGAAAATAAATTATGAATGGGAGAAAGATTGATCACATCAAATAGCACAGTGTAGAGCAACACTAAACAAAAGTCTGAACATGTTTACTTTTTATTCTCTTAAGGTAACAGAAAGGCATTGCACAGGGGGACCAGCAGGGCTGTATAAGTGCCAATGCTCCTTGGCATTTACTTGTGCATTGTAAAGGCCTTCTTGGAAGGAATGAAGACGCGCCTATTATGTCATTGTTACCCTTTAATTCTTAATTATAGGAGTAATTTCCATAATTCCTCGATCCATGAAACATAATGGAAGGTGCTATGCACTGTCCTGCCACTCCAGACAGGATAATGTCAGAAGGGCAGCAACACAACCATTTAAATGATTCTGGGACAAGCTCTCTATTTCTTAATTCTGTTCATGACTTTACAGCTTAGTGATACTCTGCTTAAGCATTTTTACAGGGCTTTAGAAAAATAGGAAACCATTAAGAAACAAATGTTCAAAAAGATAATAATACAAAACTGGGCCTTTAAAAATGGCAGATCCACCTCATGGGGTGCAAGATCCAGCTTCAAATGACACTGTAAGGAGTGCAAGCAAGCATTTGAAAGGAACCTAATTAAGAAAACTGACTGGCACTTGGTCTCATTGCTGATCTTTTGGTGTAGGGAGAAATCAATCTAACACAGAAGACTTGACAGCTGTATAACATAAAGGGCAAACTGCAAACTGGTGACTGAGTCCAGACTAAAATCTATATTATGCATTCAGAGAGGGCTCTGCCAGCATTAAATCTGAGCCTTTGACTCCACAGAGTAGTTGACTTTAGCAGACCCTACACACAGCAGTTTGCCCTGTGTTTCACCTGCAAAAGAGAAGCAAGCTGTTGCTTTCTGCATAGTACAAAAATGTATATTCTTCTCCAAAGCACAGGATTTTTCATGGGATAACTGAGAGGGAACAGTGAATTTTATTTCTCCAAGTTTCATTTTCAATCAGCGGAGGCATTCATGTGTACAGTAATATGAAGATACCTTAATACCTTTCCATTCCCTATTTATCTGTGTCCATTTGAAAATCCAAGAGATTATTTACCAAAGATGAAGCAAAAAGACATAGTCACATATGTGCATACAGAATAAATGCAAAAGCAACATAAAAACAAAGATGATTGGTTCTTATCAAATATTCTGCAAGACAGTCACGTCATAGGAGATGGGGTGGTAACAAAGACACTTTAAAGAAACAAATACACAGGATGATGAAAAAGCAGGGTTTTTTAAGAAAGAATTTTAAATCACTTAAAATTTTTAACTTATGCCAAAGAAAAAACAGAAAAAGACAGCTGCTACATGTTCCTTCTTATAGAGACTTCTACCATCTATTCAGAATAGAACTTTAGAAAGAGCTTTGCAACATCTGGACAGGAATGTCATCTTCATGTGCCCATAAGCAAGGCTCATTGGTACAGAATATCACAGCTTCTGAAAAACCCTGAATAGGTGTCACTCACATGCCTCGAATGGTATTCTTTCTAACCTCACAATATACCTGTACCAAGCTGGCACAGCCATTAAGAAGGGCCCCCTGATACAAATGTCAATGAAAACTTTTGCAAAACACACATTACAATGTTCATTGGAGATACAGAAGAAAAGCTCATGCTGCAAGTCAGCTGAAACGGGGAAAAAAAGGCTTAGGGATATTTAATTAAAGGGGTTTTCATATGAAAAACTTTGAATTCCATCATTTTGTGTCTTTACATTGCTACGAGGAAAAGATGCAAAGCGCTGCTGAGAAGTCAGTAACTTTTTTTGCCCGCAGACTTAAGTTGCAGTTGTTAGAGCTCTGTAGGAAGGCATACACATATGGACTTTAAATACAGATCATGTCTATGTCAACCTCCTACTTAAAGAAGAGTCATATTAAAAAAAAAAAAAACAAACTCATTTTCTCATGTATAACATGCTTAAAGGTCCAAGTGAGAACTTTATTGTACCAGCAATGTAAAAATGTGGTGAACAGATCCTTTTGTAAAAGCCTATACCACCAATTAACAGAAAATAAGAAAGAAAAAAACCAAAACAAATCTTCTTTATAGTCAGCAAGTGAACTTACTAGCTATTGAGACCTCAAAAAAAACCCAAGCCATTGAATATCAATCTGCATTACCATCCCCAAGCCTTCTGGGTCATCTTTGTTTAAAGATGACAATCTCTGAATGGTGGGAGTAAGAATTTAAAATAGTCTTAAGGAAATAGGTTCTGTGCTTAGTTCTAATGCATGCAAATATGTCTTCTTTATTTTTGGATACAATTTTATTGCCAGAGAGTTTCTGTGCTTTTGTTTCCTTTAGCTATCCAGATAGCACTAATTTTACCTCGTGAAGGCTGGTTTGTCAACCCAAGTCATGTGGTGGTTTGAAGACTACCCTACTCAGTGTCCTGTGGCACAGACAAATGCCAGTTAGCAGCACTGGCAGTGGCCAATGGCATAGTACAATTTGGCAAGTATGAGTTAGCTCAGGTACAAAAGAAAGGCAGATACAGCCACACACTGTTAAACTGCCTACGGAGGTGTATAAACACTATACCTAGTTCTGGGCATGGCTCAGACACTGCCAGCCTCAGCAGAGACGGGCACGTGGAAAGGAGGTCTGTGCCTGTCACAGTGTGTGAGACAGCCACACCATTTAAGAGACTCGCTTCCTTTAACAAGGTTCATCCTACTGCAGAACAACACAAATCCTTAGCCCAAAAAACAGTCCACCATGATTTCACGTTGATTTCAGAACTCACCCACACATACACCAAGCAACGCCATATCTGCATGTTTAATTCTGTAGCATAGGAAGGGGGTGGCAGAAGAAGTGAAGTTTTGAAGCCTTTTTATTCTCTTGAATCTCAAGCACCACAGTAAAAATCACTTTTTTTTCTTTTTGTTTTGACTTCTGCCAAATTCACAAGTCTCCCGCCTCTAAGAGACATCTTACCATTCAGTTTGCCATTTAGAGATGTTTTCCAGAAACACTAACCAGCACCTAGTCCAAAAGATCAGAAGCCTTGATGAATTGTGCAATGCCTTTTTAATCAAACAGGCTTTCACAAAGGGGCAGGCAGGAATCAGACAATGTGAAAAGCATTTCAAACATCCTCTGACAGAAAAATTTGCAGATCAATGACAGTGGACAAAAGCTGAACTTAAAAAGACTTTTGATCACAAGCCCTACAGTTTCTATTGGAAATGAACTTGATATAATAAATTTAAATTTAGACAGCCTGAAGAACAGAAGCATATAAATTTGAGGGTTTGGTGTCACTCATTAATGTGGTAAAAGCTCATTTATAAAATTAAAAAATACACTTGGATTTTATTTTCTGAGCTGGTCAAAATCTGCACATTTTAGGTCTGATTAAAATGACCTTGGGAGACCCAAAAGAGACAAAGGAGTGCAAAGGCAATGACACTTCTATGTCACCATCTTTCTTTTCACTAAATTCTGACAGTTCGGGAGGCCAAAGCTACCACTTCCACCAGTCCCTATCACTAGAACCAACTGTCATAATTCACTTGCCAGGAGCAATGCTGTCACACTAGAACAGTGTATTACCACCTGAACATTCAGGGTAGGCAGCCAGCACAGGAAGACTCTGTCCTTGTACTGGGCATCAGGGCAATCTCAGGCCCCTGTCAGTAAGTAAGTCAGTTTTCTCAGGTACAGCTGAATGGTAGGAGAGGCAGAGTTATTCCATCTCCCTCATTTGTTTGCTTAATTATGCTTCTTCAGAGCCCTTGGTTCTGCTGCATCAGGAGTAGATCATGTTCCACTTCTGAGAGTTTTCCAGGCTACTCAGTGATTCTCAGCATATGAAGGTTTGACCCTGTCCCTACCTTCAGATCTTTTTGCATCTTTGGCCCCTGAAACACAGTATACTAATTCTGCAGGTCTGATGTTAACTAACCATTATGTTAAAGACCTAATCACTGAATTAATGCATTAGTCAAGAACCTCAATTTTAATTTATTTAATTTTATCTTAAAAATACATATATTTTAAGAATACATTTATTTACAGTCCTCAGGATGGTGTGTAAAAAATAAATGGAGAAAAATAAAAGAACACAGACAATCACTAAATCACAGACAAGACTAAAACGGAGTGCAGTTCTGAGTTATTCAAACAGATATAATCATTCCCAAGTTTGAAAGCGTATTTAATAGCTTTTGAAATTATTATATAAGCATATCTGTTTAATTCATAGACTATAAACCACGATAGATTTAAAATGTTGTTGAGTTTTATTTGTGTGGAAAGGGTATTTTGTGTCTAAGCATAAGATGGAAAACCAAGAGGCTCCAGGGTCTCCAGGATATGGACAACCCTGGAGTATATCTTGGGACAGAGGTGAAGCTGCGAAATGGAAGAAGAAACAGAGAAAAGGAATTGTCTTGTCTTATAAATATTGTTTTGACTTTTGAGTCATAAAAACTGAGGGAGCAGTGAAATTTGCATCTCAGAAGCCAAGAAGAAAAAGAATTCCTTGACTGTGAAACATGGCCTGTTGTCTAGTTCCTGCAACAACTATGTGTGGGTAAGGCTACATAAAGCTGCAGAGTACATTTGGAATGAAAATATGTACACTGATATCTGTATGAGAAACAAAGCATTTGTTTATTCCCAAAGTTTACTCTCTCTATTTGTCATGACCAAGGCACGATAAAACAACCTTCCTAAGAGACACTTTGCTGGGGGAATTATGACCGTTCCCATTTTAGTTTTCTTTAAACCCTTCAGAGAAAGAGCAGTCCAAAAACTCATAATGCAATAAAAGAGCTCATTCTTAAAACCATGAGATCTTCTTCTAAAGCTATCTGCCTGCTTTTCCTCACAACCTATTTTTATAGCTTTTTCTTTGCAATATCTATATACCTGCCTTATCCTAGGCAGAACATGAATGGGGGAAAAAAAAGAAAAGAGAAAAAAAAGGTAGTAGAGATGAAAGGAAGAAGAATATTTATTATCAGCTTACTATAGGATATTGCCAGGAACAGGAGAAAAGAAATAAGAGTTCTAGCAAATTAACCAGCTTAGTTGTATTCTTCAAGCATGAAAGTGCTAAAAGCAACAAAAGGATCAATAAAGATGAGATACTAGATTTTGCTTTGTGAAGGACTCATCTCCTTCTTTTTTCCCAATCACAAATTCTTGAGTCAGTTGTACACCAGAAGAAAAACGGTTGAGTTACCTGCCCTGTTATATAGAGATTTTCCAGAGCTACAAAAATACTATAACGAATATGAATTGTTGGACTATGAAGAAAAAAGCTGGCTATCATTGATTAGTTTTACTCAAGGCAAAGTATCTGGGGAAACTAATTAAAATATCACCCCCCCTTTCTTTTTTGCAGATTCTCTTAGAACTTCAATAACTCCAAGTCTACGTGCAAGCAACAAACTCTCATATGAGTGCGCAATCCTAAAGATAAATCATTTCCTACACCTACTTGAATCTTGCACATCAGCTTGACACACCAAAATAAGAATCATTAAAAGCACCAGCATCTTTTCTTGGGAAACACTCTAGGAGAGACAAAAGAAATAACTTCGCTGTTTTTACGTGTGGTTAATTGATTTTTGTCTTTATTTTTCACCCTCTACTACCTAGTGTGAATTTGTTTGGCATGCCCTTGCCTGATCCAAAAACACTTTTCAGTACTTCTTATTTTAAATAGCTTTTCACATTGTGTTTAATTAATCCCTAGGGCCCAACATATACAATTCTCTTGATTTTCTTGATTTTCTGCTAATTAAAATTCCTTGGTTCTTGGTTCTTACCAATATTCACGAATATTCAACACATACAAGAACCAAATTTTACATCATTCTAAAATGAAGAAGAGGTCTCTTTCATAGCCTCTGTGACAGCTACGTCCTGTTGACAATTTAAAGATTAACAGCTTTCTCTATTTAGTAGAGAACTGAGCTTTCCTATGAGCCCAAAATAATCCGCTTAAGTAATTGGACCACTGCCCTTTGGGTAAAAACATTCAAAACCATTTAAAATTTCTACAGCTCTATTCATTGTCTAGGTTGTGTAATTTCTTTTTTCTTCCTATGTTTTTGTTTTTCAGCTCAATTAAATGTTCAGTTACATGCTAAAACAATTAAAAAATTATAACCTTACAGACTTACAGAATACAAAAATTTGCTATGGAGCTTTGAATATGCTCCCATACCAGCATCAAAATAGAAACGTGGACCATAGTGCCATAAGTATCTCAAAAGGCATTTATTTGAATTACTTAACTATTTCACTTGACCTGCATTTGCACTGTTTCTCTTCCCTCTGTGTCATCTAATAGAGGAATCTGCAGCTAGTTTGTTGGAAATGAACGAGAGCCAGAAGTACTGCATCCTTCCCCATATGGGGAGTTCTGAGGCAAACCAAGGCTGGATTGCACAGGCCCACCAACATTGCCAAGCACATGTGGCCACCACTAGTGAGGACTGAATCTTGCTGGTAGCAATATTTATATGGCTCAAGAGCCAAAGCTTTCCTAGCGTGGCTTTGGAAATAGATAGGTGAGGGTTTGCCAGACAGCAGTCCTCCTTCACCACCAAGAGATAAAATGCATTTGTCCCTGGCAGGCTGACACAGCCACAGTACAGGAGCTGCACAGCCTTCTGTCAGATCGGGGCCAGGACTGCTTCTGCCCGCAGAGACCATGCTGCAGCATCAGCTAGGATTTGCTTTTACTTGGTATTGAGTCAGGAGCATTTACTGTTAACCTGTCAGAGAGCACTGGAAAAGTGCCCCACACTGAACAGACCCTGTGGGTACACACAAAATGATACAGCTGCCATTGCCCAGGGAATCTGATTCCTGAATATGTTCCCTAAGTCCTCACACAGCAGCCAACACATGGGAATACCCAGGAATGCTGTTATAGTTACAGTACTGAGCATGGTAATGAATTTCAGGTGCAGGATTCCATGTGGACTGTAGTAGAGGTGGGCTTGAATGTGGTCCTCCATCTCCAGTGCTGACTCTTACAAATTTCTCATGCTCTTTATTCTGAACAACTAGTACAGTGTCTTTCTTGGTAACCATTAATAGGTCAAAAAATAATTTATTTTCCTAATTCTAGCCCATTTTCATAGTACTTTGCCATCTTTACAAAATTTTGGCTTCTTTTCCACAGAAATTACTTTTTTTTCCCATCTGATTTGTATATTGTTACACTGTGAACAGCTGTAACAAAGAGAAAAAAGAGAGAAGCCTCCACCCCCAAATTCCTACAAACCATGAACCAAAAGAAATAGCAAAGTGTATAATTCTTCTACAGTGAAGTCAAGGTTGTATTTTCCTGAGGACAACATCCTAGAGCACTCTAACTGGCACTCTGAAAATTGCTCTGGCTGCTTCTTTTCTGTTTCACAATTAATCATGTAATTACTCACTATAGAAAAAGGGACAAGCTGATCATCCAGATAAAAGTTCTTACCACTCGGTGAAGTATCACAAGCTTTTCAATGGCTGTTTAAAAATTTTATACACCACAGAAAACTTTCACTGTACCTTTACCCCAAAATACACCATAGTAGATTTTTTTTCTGAATGATAAAAAGTACATGAGTTACACTAGAGCTATCCTGATACTGTTAAGCAAGCTGGGAGAAGATAACAGCTTGAAGTGAGAACTCATTCCAGGCAACATCAACAGCCTACTACAGGTGGTAAGTAAGGTAACCCTAATGGTTATTCTTTAAGGCAGAGAGGATCACATTTCATATCCTTGGTCAAAATGCTACTGATTTTTAAGACTGTCTCCCTCAAAGAACGTAGCAGAGAGAAAATCATTGTAACAAATCTATCCCCAAAGTTACCCAAAGGTTCTGAGCACCATAAAATAACACCTCTGGCCGGAGGTTGCTGACTTTCTCAAGGGAGGCTGATTATGGAAACAATGTAAACTTTTATACTTAGATACAATGAAGTTTTACTGTTTAATGTTCATTTTAGGGGCCACTCTACTGGCCTCTAAAAGCTTACTGACAGATTTCAGATCTCAATGTATAAAATATAAACTTCACATCCCTTTCCATATCTGACACTGCAATATTATTTCAAATACGCAGACTTGGAACACAAAGAAACAAACAATAAAAAACTTCTCCATCCTACAACATCTTAATTCTTTTATATCTTTCCTGTAAAAAAGTATGAGTAAGAATCCAGAGCTGACTCAACTGTTGCAAATCTCTGTTCTGCCTATTAAAACAGAACCCATTTCCAGGAATGCCCTGGTTAAGGAAAATTTCCTATGGACAAGATATCTGGTTCAAATTTGAAAAAGTTCTTTTAACCACTGATGAAACCTGCAATAAAAGCTGACTAGATCACAGCTAGATTTCATTAAAACATTATTTTAAAGATTTTTCTACAATCCAATTCTACTAAATCTATGAAACAAACACTAAAAAAACTCATAACTCTGAAATCAAATTAAGCATTCTATTTATTGAAGGAAAAAAATTAATGAAGAAAGTAGAGGAATGTTGTATATTTACTTTTAAGGCAGACACATCACCCTCATAAAACAAAAAAATCTGCCAAACTTCAAGTACAGAGCTGCACAATACTGGCAAGCTGCAGCTCAGACTATGTTTCAGTCAGGTGGTTAGTATCACTGAGAATTTCTTGATGCTTATGGTTAGCGTTAAAGTTCAGAGTAAAGATTTTTGTTAAGGAGCACAAATACCTTGTTAGTTTCTTCTTGACATTGTTCAGAACTTCATTACAAGCACTACCAACAAGGACAGATTGTGACTCTCATTCAGACAAAAAAAAATCCTGCCACACTAAAATGCATAATTACCATTGAACTTGCTCTTAGATACTCCCTAAAAAGCAATTTCTCTAAAGTCAGTACATTCCATCACACACTTGTTCTTAAACACCCTGAAGGACTTTAGAAAACAGCAATGTGTGATGGGTTTTCCATAGATGTTTCAAAAAAAATACAGCATTCAGTTTAATGTTCTTATCAGACAGACTTTCATGAATGCTGCTCATAAAGATCTAAGAATGAGCACTTTAAAGTGTTTTAAAACATACCACAGTAGGCTCTGCACAGATAATATGACAAAATAAACTTGTCTGTCTGAAAATGAGTCTATACAACATAAATTAACTCTTTTAATCCTCTTTCATTTTGGTTCTGAAGCTTGTCACCAAGGCACAGAGTTCTGTTTTAAATGAATATCAAAGAAATTATTTGAAAGAAACTCTAGTGAGACAATCATTAGCACTACCTGCGTTATATGAAAATACATATTATTCCAGCCAATGTCAGCAGCACACACTAGGACATATTCTAGAAAGGAAAAAACTAGTTAGAGAAAGATTGTAGGGAAAAGCTCCTGCCAGACAGCTCTCTCATACACATACACCTCCCCTCATTTAAAATTTATGAAGATGAAGTGCTGCTTTTGTTTCCTGTCTCCAAGATGAGCCCTAATACTCTTGCCAAAAGCAAGCTAACACAGTGTAATTGTTTTACATATAAATTGCATGTCCAATCTGCTTAGTTTTCAAAGAACATTGATGAAGCTACTTTGATACCCAACTGCCAGATGACAAAGTGCAGGGCACAGAGGCAGATGGGCATGATGTGAATTTTTAATCATTATGTTTGTCAGTCATTTTACAGAGTATAGAATAGCAGGGAGTAGACATAGGAGAGAAGAAAAATTATTTGTGAGAACAAGACGCTTTTTATTTTCATTAAGAGTAATTTAGGAAAACAAATAAGAAAAGAAACAATTCAGCACAAAGAACTTCTGAGGCATTTTAAATCTGTTATATTCCTTACAGCTAAAAGTGTTCTTTGAAAGGTAATAAACTGGACAGAGAGAATGGAAGAAAGTACAACGGCAACTTCCTTTTTTTAACAATGACACTAGTCTTCATTCTGAGAGAAAAGTTGCTTCAGAGTTGGATATTTACAGAAATACTTGTAAATTGCTGACATCATAAATTCGAATATAAAGTTATCATCCTTTAGATTTCTCAAGTTCAGACATACCTTAACTGTTGGCACACATCTCCTATTTTTCCTCTCCATCTTATTTCATGTCACCTCTTTTCAGAAAGCAGAACCACATGGAACTATATAAGGAAAACCAAATTCTCAAAATATATCCTCAGTGATGATTAGCCAATGCAGGAAGACGTGCAGCTTTTACCTTTGATCCATACACTTCATTCTGTTATCTGGAGCCAGGACTTGATTCTGTTTATCATGCTTGTCTGGGTTAATTTAGTACCTTCCCAGGTTAAACTATTGTTCTCTGACTACATTCTCTAAGCTTTATAGTGCAGGGGTCAGGGAGCGTATTGCTCTTCTTGTTGTGCATGTAAAGCACACAGCTTCAGCAGCTGCATCAATCCTGCTGGCTTTCTGTAACCTTATCTTTATCATATCCAGCCACTGATGCTTCAAGAAGCAGGGCATCCTGTAAGACCCCTTTTTCATGTGAATGAACACATATGAAGAACAACACTGCATGTGGAAAAGAGTGCAAGGAAAATTCTGGCAGCACAAGATCATCACAATGTCAATCTATACCTCACTGTGAATTAAGGAAGGAAAGCAGAAGTAAAGTTCTTTTGCCAAGATTTTTTTTCCTTTTTTTGATTATTGCAGCTACAGACATTCTTATGTTAAAAGAAAGCACAAATATCAGTTTAATATTTAATACATATCCTCTTCCATTCTCAAAATTAGGCATAAGACATTATCTCTAGTGTTTCTTTCTTTTTCACAGATATTTTCCATCCACTTTTGCACACATATCTTCCTGGCTTAAAAGTGGCAAACATCAAGAAAATAAGACCACTGACATTTCATGAAAACTGTTCGAAGAGAAACTGACTCAGGGCATATATGCACAATTCTAAACTTACCATCATTTTGCCATCTGAACACCAGTTATGACTTCCCTTCATGACAGGTTTGTTCCATCCATGGAATAGGAACGATCACACATACTCTTCCATGCAATCCCAAGGCACATTGTATTTTATGTGCATTTTTGTCCAAGTCCTTAACATTTAACTGTGCAGATATTTTCACTCTTACTAGTGCATAGCTTCCCAAGTTGCTAATACACCGATTCTGAACTATTTAACCAAATATTTACACATATGCTTAACTTAGTCACATTTATCTCTTTAGATATTGGTCTTTTTGCTCTGACGTCAGGTTTAGCAAGGGCTATTGAGTAATGACTTGCTATTTAAAAATTACCAAGTATTTACTTTTACTTGTATAAATAGTCCTTAACAAGAGCTTGCATAAAACCTTAGAAGAAAGAAAAAAAATTGTCTTTATAGTTTTATTTTTTTTTCCTCGTTAAAGGAGAAATAGTAGCATGATTAAAAAAAAAAAAAAACAAACAGTATGAGGCACGAAATATTCTGCTTCAGAGTAACTGTGCACAGAATGCATCCAACTAGAGAAGTTCCACAGCCTATTAGCAGGAATGTAGATTTTGCATTTGCTAAAACCTGTCTGACCCTGTGAAAAGAGAGCAAGGAGAAAACGAGAACAAACCAGTGACAGCCATAGCCTGAACTTCACATGAGTGTTATTGATCTTATTGACTGGGGCACTGAAGTGCTGCTGTACATTTAGTAGGGAGAACAACAGAAAATTACATTAATTCAAATTGTTAAATCAATATTTAACAGTATAGTTAGTGGCAGTTGACCTTCAATGCACCTTTAATAAAACAATAGTGAACTAGAACTGCAAGAGTCATAGGCAAAATAGTAATCTGAACCAGTGTGAGATATGTGTTTGAGGGGCTTGAACAAATGTAGACGTTTCCATGTAAGTGTAGATATTCCTTGTAGCTACTTTATTTCTTGCCGCAAAAGGCTCCTGTCACCATGTTGTGTTACACTTTGTATTAAACAGTCACTCAGATAACCACTGAGAAAAATCCTAATATTTCACTGCCAAACATATTTTCTGATATATTTGTGGACCTTGAGAAGAAGAATAAAAATAAAGAGTAACAATATTAAGGCAGGAGTGGGACACTGGCCAGTTGTTTTAACATACAGGGCATTCCTCTCTCAGATTAAGTGAGCTGCATCCTGATCTGAGCCTCAGGGGCTCTTTTTGTGGGATGATTCTACTGGGGGAAAAAAAAAATAAAATAAAAAAGTTGTAATAATAATTTTTTTGTCAAGCTAGCACTATAAAAACACATAGCAGCAAAACAAACAAAAAGTAAATTTAGGTCACTGCACTTGAATCTCCCAATAACAGGTTCCCAGGACATATTTAAGCTGCTGCTGACTTGTCAAGTGAGATTCTTAAGGCATACTCTTTGCAACCAGGATACTAGATCATAATATATGACAGATGATTCCAACAAATGTGGTGTCATTAACAGATTAATAGCATTGGATTAATAATAAATATATCAAATTCATTACACACACATTAATCCAAGCAATTTGAAATCATTAATAAAGCAAATCTTTTTCCCTGCCTAATAACATAGATCCCTAAGATCACTGGAGATCTAGGTTCAAATCTTCCCTTTCTCATAGGCATCTTTCACTGCTAGCAAAACAGATCATCTGTCTTGACTTATACCCAATTCTGCCTAACTAACAGAATGTTAATTATACTAAACAGAAATAGTGAGGTTTCTTGAGACTAGATATTTTATAGCCATAAACACAATTTAGACTATTCAAAGGGAGACTAAAAAACTCATTAGGCTTAAAACCCTAATTATTCTGTGACCACTAAGTGAGTAAAATTTCGGGAGAATAATTTCTTCCCACAGACTGAAGCCTAAACAGCTTTGTAACACTCCATGTAATGTTATCCACTACACTTATTTAAGATGATCATCTTCACCACTTCCAATTTTTTTTGACTGGGGAGAGGAGGAAATCAGGCCTTCTGCAAGAGCTATGAAAGGCCATGACCACCTGCCTTTTTACTGTCTAATGACTCAGTACCACAAGGTTCCTGTGCAATCTTTTACAAGCAGCCTTCCTCCTTACTTACAAACAAAAGGTACTACACTTTTAAAAAGCATATAGAATGATAGTTCCTAAGTTGACTGTTTCTAGTCACAAAAGATTATGCTTATGTTTATTATGTTTAGGGTGGGTTTATGAAAATATCAGTCCAACACCCAGTTCCCTGTCACAAGATACTTTCCATGCTGGATGTCTACAAAGGGGGAAGAAAAAAATTTTTTAAAGTCTGTAATATCTACCCACCAGGAAATATTTAAATTTACATATATATTTCTTCTAGTTCACATAATTCCAGAATTACAAGTGTTATTGTAAGCAGATTTTCTTAACACAGTTAACTTAAGTCACACTACTACTAATCAAATTTTAGAAGTGACCGGTTGACTAAATATTAGATTTGTAAAACCTGGCACACAAGTTAATGAGGAATTCTCTTTTATACTGGTATAGTTTCTAAGCTAAGTATATTTTGAAAGTATACACTCTGGCCTAATTCTTTTAATTCTAAATGCTTCCTAAGTCTTTCTTATTCATTATTTTTATCTGCATGGTTTGGGAAAGTTTTACATCTGCTTTGAAGATTTAAGTCAGAAATTTAGCAAGTAATGGAAGCATCATGTTTTCATAATGCCTGGGTCCAGGAGACCCTTGATAGATGAAGTAACTGTGAATTAAGGAATAATAAGCTCCTCTGAAGTGGATTTTTAATTATTGCACTGCCTTAATGCAGTTCAGTGGTGCCATGAATGTCATCCAGGATATATTTTCTAATAGTGCTTTTCCTTTAATGCACCTTTCTGTTAAAAACAGATGACATTTTGTCATTACTAAAGTTAAGGAGGTGCAAGCATATCCATAATGACTACACATGAATTATTATTTACTGCAAAACACCTAAGAAATTTAGACTTACTGTATTTATTACTTAGGTAAATTTGTTCAGGTGTTACTTCTGATAACTGGATTTTAGACAACAAATATTTACTTCCCTTTTATTTCCTCAATTAATAAATTTCACTGGCAAAATAACATCTTCTAGTCAAAGAATATGCTTGAATAACATTAGGAAAATAGGTTACTCTTTGCCAAAATGACATTGACCATTTTTCATTGTGTCATTGAAGGCAAATTCCTATTTATAATTGCCAAGAAATTTCAAATCAACCTGATGCACTCCCCAAAACATCCCACAGGACACATTCGGACTTTCATTTAACATAAGTTGTACAGCTCCTTTACTACAATACCGATGTCACAGGAAGGAATGAGCTTAAGGCAATGTTATTTAAAGATTCTTAGTAGCAAGCAATAATGCTTCCTGTCAATTTTATGATTCCTCAGCTGCATACCATGCTCAATATACTCACAAGTGACCTGTATCTGTCTTTTCATGTCTATTCCCAATATAAATGTTTTATCCATTGAAATGAAGTTATATAAATCACAGTGACTTCTTTTTAACTAAATGTAATAGCAGAAAAAAGTAACATGGTAACTAGAAGTGTAATGTAGTGTTCTTGTTTGACAGCTTTTCTGGGTACAATGTAAACATCAGCTGGTTTGATAAGAGAACTGCATTTGGAATTAAGTGTTATTGGAGGAGAATGAATTTTTTTCAATTGTCATTGGAGTGCTGCACCAGGGCTTTGATTTGCATAAAACCTGGTTATATTTTGTATCTGCTCAGGAATCCATGCTAAATTAGCACTGCTTCATCAGCACACAAAGACTATCTTTCTGCCTGTATTTCTTCTAAGATCTTCCTTAGACTTACTATTATTGGAAGACTTATTATTATTGTACTTCTTATTATACTTCAGTTTAAAAATACAAACGAAATCATACCTATAATAGTCACAGGTCTACAGATGCCCCCTAACATACCATCTTTCTGTAGAATTTGTTCCTCAACCTGCAATAAATGTCTGCAATTGATATTCCTTTTCTTCTCTGGAAGTTGAAATTAATTCTGAGGTGCACAGGATCTTGGTAAATATATGAAATTATGATCTAAAATATAGAATCACAGAATATTAAGTGGTTGGAATGGACCTTAAAGACCATATAATTTCAACTCCCCTGTCAAGGGCAGGGATACTTCTGACTAGATCAGATTTCTCAAAGCCTATCCAGCCTGGCTTTGAACACTGCTAGGGATGAGGCATACGCAACTTCCGTAGGCAACCTGTTCCAGCGCATCACCTCACTCACAGAAACAAATTTCTTCTTCATTTCTGGCCTAAATTTTCCCTCTTTCAGTTTGTACCCATTACTCCTTATCCTATCACTACTAACACTGTCCCTAGTTTCCTGTACATATTCCCTGTATTCCTCCCAGGTAACTTGTCCTGTTGCCATTTCCTGAAAGCTTCTTGGTTTTGCTCCATTTGCTCAGCAGCTCCTTATCTGTCCCTGAAAACCTCTTGGCACTCTTTCTGGATTTTTATCTTGTTAGGCTTTATGAAACCTGAGCTTGGAGAAGGTGATCCTGGAAATTCAGGCAGCATTATTGGGCCCCTCTGCCCTCCAGGGCTTTATCTCATGGGACTCTACCAAGTAGGTCCTCGAATAGATCTGAATCTGCTCTCTTGAAGTCCAGGGCAGTCAGCTTGCTCTGTTCCCTCCTCACTGCTCTGAGGATTTCAAATTCCACTGTCTTGTGCTAACTGCAGCCAAGTCTATCTTGGAGCTCTACATTCCTCACCAGCTCCTCCCCGTTAGGAAGCACAAGGTCCAGTATGGCACATCTCCTTGTTGGCTCCTCAATCATTCGTCTAAGGAATTTGTCATTGACATGTCAGAGGAACCTTTGGGATTGCTAGTGCCCCACCACATTGTCCCTCCAACAGACAATCTAGGGGACTGAAAGTCTCCATGAGGATCAGGGCTTGAAATTGTGAAGCTGCTTCTGTCTGCCTGTAAAGCACCTCATCCACATCATCCCCCTGATCAGGTGGATCCACAATATCCCCCATCCCTGCCTTCTCCTCAGTCTTGACCCACAAGCTCAGGGCTGGTTCTTCATCCTTTCCCAGGCAGAGTTCCATACTCTCCAGCTGGTCATCAACATGGGGGGCTACACTCCTCCCTCACCTCCCTAGCGTGTCTTTCCTAAAAAGTCTATACCTTTCATTCCAATGCTATAGTCATAGAAGCCTTCCCACCATGCTTCCATGATGCCAACAATATACCCACACAGGCATCTCCACATCTCTAGCTCCTCTTGTTTTCTCCCCATAACACATGTGTTTGTGTAGAGGCGTCTGAGCCAGACCCCAGGCTCTGGTTAAACCCACCTCACCAGCTGGAGTATCTGGAATGTCCTTGCACTTGTCTGGACACACATTAAAGGTGTCAGCATCTGACTGGCAGGATTGGGATGGACAGGTGCCCTCCCCTTACAAATCTAGTTTAAAGCCCCCTTCGCTAGTAAGGTGACCAACCTGGTGGATGCAGGGAAGGCTGAGGAAGTTGTCTATTTCATCTTCAGCAAGGGGTTTGACACTGTGTCCCACAGCACACTGCTGGAAAAGCTGGCAGCCCATGGCTTGGACAGGAGCACTTTCTGCTGGGTTAGGAACTGGCTGGATGCTGGGCCTAGAGAGGGGTGGTGAACAGTGCTGCATCCAGCTGGGGATAGTCACCAGTGGTGTCTGTGCGGGGGCCAGTTCTGTTCAATATTTTTATTGATGATCTGAGGGGTGGGATTGAGTCCACCATCAGCAAATTTGCAGATGACACCAAGCTGGGCAGGAACATTGATCTTCTGGAGAGTAGGAGGGCTCTGCAGAGGGACCTGGACAGGCTGGATGGATGGGCTGAGTCCAACAACGTGAAATTTAACAAGTCCAAGTACCAACTCCTGCATTTTGGCCACAACAACCCCCTGCAGTGCTACAGGCTGGGGATGGTGTGGCTGGACAGTGCCCAGGCAGAAAGGGACCTGGGGGTGCTGATCAACAGCCGGCTGAACTTGAGCCAGCTCTGTGGCTTGGTGGCCAAGAAGGCCAAGGGCATCCTGGCCTATATCAGGAATGGTGTGGCCAGCAGGACCAGGGAGGTCATTCTGCCCCTGGACTGGGCACTGGTGAGGCTGCACCTTGAGTGCTGTGTCCAGTTCTTGGCCCTCAGTTTGGGAAGGACATTGAGATCCTTGAAAGTATCCAGAGGAGGCAACGAGGCTGGTGAGGGGCCTGAAACACAAGTCCTGTGAGGAATGGCTGAGGGAGCTGGGGGTGTGTAGCCTGACGAAAAGGAGGCTCAGAGGAGACATTATCACTCTCTACAACTCCCTGAGGGTGTAGCCAGGTGGGGGTCAGCCACTTCACCCAGGCAACCAGCAGCAGGATGAGAGGACAGAATCTTAAGTTGTGCCAAAGGAAGTTTAGGTTAGACAAAAACAAAAAAATTTCTTCAATGAAAGAGTGATTGCGTGCTGGAATCATCTGCCCAGGGAGATGGTGGAGTCACCATCCCTGTAGGTGTTTAAAAAAAGAATGTATGTGGCACTCATTGCCATGGTTTAGTTGATAATGAAGTGTAAGTTCATAGGTTGGACTATATGATCTTAAAGGTCTTTTCCAACCTAGTTAATTCTGTGATTCTGTGATTTCCATAACCATTCCACAACCATGCACTGTTGGTCACTGCAATCTTGGCAGCATCAGCCTGCATACTTGGGTTGCCTTCATCTTTATACTCTGGACACCTGGGATCCTGCAGTCAAGTATCACTCTGCATAAAAACAGAATCCCATATCTCTAAGCTCTTGAGCAGTCTACCAAGTCCAGACAGAAGGCAAATATCAGGAAGGCCCTAATTAAAAAAAACAAAAAAACCCCCAAAAAAAACCCAAAAAAACCATTGAAACTTGCATTTCCAGAAAAAAAAATAAGAAGTTTTATTTCTACCAAATGTTTTTTCCAGAAACTCATTATACTTTCCGAGCATGTCAGACATATCATTTTGAGCTCGCACTGTGTTCAATTGTGCTTTCTTTTACACACAGCTGAGTTCTGCTCAGATAGAACTGAGTTACACAAAACATTTAGGTACAAATTTTCCAATACATATAACCATGTTTCCATGATCCATGTCTTACCTAAATTACTAGCACACACAGCTGCTTTAATGTACGTGTGGGGTGGCAAAATACACACACATATATGCAGAGCAAATATTACCCTTTCTTCATATGCAAACAAAGTGCCAGCCAGCAAGGAAGTAAATGTGGATTTGTTTTATTAGAGTTCAGGAGAAGAAATTGTCCAGCTCTGATGAAAATACAGATTTTAGGTTTTAATTATTATTCTAATGGAGTCACTTTCACTTACAATTGCACATTTCACTTTGCAATTTAATAAATCATCACAGTGGGAGATAAATCAGCAGACATTCATGCTTCAGCCTGAAATTTCTAGTGTTATTTGCATAAAAGACAACATCTCAGAGAAAACACACTCCTGGTTACATTTTCACATAGTGGAAAAAACTGCAAAAGTTAAAGAGATGCAGCAGGGACAGATTTATTTAAAAGACAAGTCATGCTGTCAATATTTAAATATGGAATGACAATAGCGTGATCTATAGCCCAGAAGGAGAATACCGTCTTACTGAAACTCATGATCTTAAATGTTTTCTGTGATATATATTTACATAGCAACACCTTTTTCTTAAAAAGTATCCCACTCTTTGAAGTCATCATTTTACTAACACTAATGCTGGGCACCCATAAGAAAAATAACAGAAAAATTACAAGTTTAACTAGCCAGAGTTATAATCATGCATAATAAGTGGGCCACATGAACGAGTCACGTTTTGTCAATGACCTAGGGACAAGACATATTTTGTACATCTACTCTCTTGCAAAAAGAATTACTTACATTTCTATATTTTTGCTTCAAGATTAGAAAACACAGCCACAGAGGAGAAAATAACCTTGATAGCAGTGATGCTCCTTCCAACTTTTAACTCCAGGCCGGAAATCAAATAATTAGTTGATTATATAATGTAACATAGTATAAAATGCTTATTGAATTCCAGACAAAAAGATGTGGACATTGTTTGAATTTACACTTCTTCCTTACAATCTACACTTCTTTGTGTAATTCCTCATCTTTATTTTAATTATACATCAGAGAGCTTCTAAGTAAACTGATTTTTAAACACAAATACATGCAAATAAATTCTCAGGAATGCGCATACTTTTACTGGAACTGTCCCCTTATTTCAGGAATTTAATACAGGAATTGAAACCTGTATCAGCTTCTTTCTCCATAAGAAGAGAGCTTGTTTTTCTACCTAAAAATAGCCCTCAAGAGCATCATTAAGCTGTATTATTTCTTTGCTAGACATACAAGTAAACCAGAAATGTTTCCAATTTGGAGGAAGTTTGTGACATCTGAGGTCTCTAGCTTGGCCCACAAAAGCAATCCTAAGAATAATTTTGTGCCTGTGATAGGAAAGGAAAACAAAACCCAGTACCGCATTTTTCTAGCAGCATAAGTTCCATGTGTTAAAATTAAGAGTTTTGCAAGAGGAAGCACTAAGTAATGACTTGACAGAAAA
>VYXF01006319.1:0-15475 GCA_013397295.1 Polioptila caerulea | reverse complement strand
CTGGGACCTGGGAACACCGAGCGTTTGCACCCTGTGTCCTGCAAGCAGCTGCCCCAGCGCCGGAGGAGTGATAACAGCGCGACCACCCCCGAGAGAGAGAGACTGTCTGAATTGTCATCTTTTTCAGAGCAGTGCAAGAGTGGTGTCACCTGGTATTGTTCATTTTGTGTGCTGGGGGGTGCTGTGCCTGTTAAATAAACAGGTTCTTTCCACTTCTCTCAGAGGAATTATTTTCGAACCGGTTGGGGGGAGGGGCCGTGTGGGTTTGCTTTCTGGAGAGGCTCCCTTTGGAGATTCTCTCCCGGATTTGCCCTGAACCAGGACAGTTTGAAGGCTGAGCAACATTTCACAAATTGGAGAAGACCCTGCATATTTTTAAACTAGGAGAATATTGCGACAAGAAACAAGAGGGGGACACAGCTGGGTTGCAGAATCTTTTCACCAAGAAAATGAATTCAAAGGTTCTATGGATTAAACAGTTCAAAATATTGCAGATTAAAACAGTGAATATTCCATTGAACTGGGAAAAAAAAGTGACAGCAAACTAAAAGTTCAAGATCTACATCAGACCTGGGAGAAACACATACACTATTAGAGTACCAAGCTCTTTTTTTTCAACTTTTTTATTCTAAAACAAGCTGAAAGCTATTTTTCTATAACAGGAAGCACATAAGCAGAGTATATGCATTAATCATAGAGAAAAAGTGAAAATAAAGTAGAAGCTATGTAAACAGAAACTCATAAATGCAAAACTAGAGAGATGAGCAAAATTAATGTCTTGAGCTGGCATAAAGAACATGAAAAATGCCCTGCCTACTGGGCCACATGGCAGCTGTGTCAGTGGGCTAAAGCTTCCAGTAAAGGAAAAATAATCACACACTCTGAAAGCAAAAGAGCATCTGAGAATAAAGTTTCTGCACTTTATGACTGTAATGCAATGCTAAACAGCACAAAGAAATTGTTTCTAGAATTCGGACTAGTATCAGATGCAAAGACAAGGCATCAGTAGGCAAACAGTCAGCTGAATGCCAAGCAGTCAGTGGGGCACAAATAAAATTATGAAGCTCAAAAAAGAGCTACGGAAGAGGGGAGAAAAAAAAAAAAAGATTCATTCTTACATATGCAGCATTAGGATAATACAAATCTCATGCAAAATTCTGGTGAGAAAAAAATGTTAAAATTTTAGGCAGGACAGGGACATAAACCATACAATGCATGAACAGGCAATGCCACCAGCACTAAGCACATTCTGCCAGGGCCCATAGTATCCATGGGGATATCTGCAATGGTGGTACAGATTTTTACGACAGAGTTACAGGACCAGAGCATCATGTCCATAAGCACACTAAACCAGATAAAAACACTGCTTAATACAGCATCCAGACCACTGATTCCTTTTGTAATACAAGAGTAATGGAAAGACCAAACAGAAAAAGAAGGAATTATGGGTAATTTCTGTTAAGTCATTTGTGCCAATGAAATATTCAAAAAAGGGGAATGAGAGTGATGGACAGATTAGTCAGTGTTTGAATGGCTAAAAACACACTTATTTAAGACAGATTATAGTCACAAAAGAGTGCTCCAAAGAAGTCTACTGGTAATGGTCTGAAAATGTAATGTTCTCACATCCCGAGATTTGCACAGTAAACTGTGCCAGAGATGAACGTTATGCTTTTTACCTATAACTATCATTTTGGATCTGAAACAGTTCTAAAGCAGGCCAAGAGGATCTACACCACCTGGGAAAACAGAAAATAGAAATAAAGCAAATCAACTGAACTAGTTCCATCACTTCAGAGAGAACAAAAATAAAGATTAAACACAAATTAATATTCTATAACTATTTGCATCTAATATTCTAAGAAGGATCAGCTACTGAATGTTCTGAACTATCCAAGATCATCAAGTGCAAAACCTGTCACTGCATATTAAAACATTGAAGTCCTTGAGATACAGATTCCTTTGTAAAATTATTTTAAGCTGATTAGGGATAGACAAGCAGCTCTGGCTGGATTTGACTTTCAAGTCAAGCCTACTACAGACATTTGCCAAACATGACCAAAGATATTCAGCATGCAGTTGTAACGCATTCCAGGAAACACAGCAAAAGCAGCAAAAACCAAATGTTTCTTGGAAACTGAGAGCATTCCCAGTTTCAGGGAGAGGGAAAGGGAGTACTTCATTGACTGACAGACTTTTCAAGGCTCTGCACGCCAGAATAGCAGAGCAAATGAGTAAAACAGAAGTACAAATCTGATTCTCAGCCACATTATTAAACACATAATCCCATATTTAAACTTGCAACTCATTAAGTCAAAATATGAAATCAGTAGGGATCTACCCAGCATGCTATGATAAAATACTGCTGATCTGATTTTGGTGCGATTTTAAAGAGGGTAGGCACCCAGAGCGTTCAGAAACTGATTCATGTTTACACAGTCTTGGGGCAGGGGCAGGGCAACACCAAGTGGTGTGGTCCTAGCCTTTGACACAAACAAATTATATTAACCATATGCCACTACCTCAGAGGCAAAGACTTAACTGAGATGAACATATCGCTTCTGCTGTGAGTATAACAGCCTCTGCCTGAGAGCAAGGTTGATCATGAACACCTTTATCATCATCACAGCAAATGCACTCCCAACACCACAAGAGAGGCTTCATTGAGATTTTGAGGAAGACGGTGACCTGAAGATGTTCTGCAAAAACCCAAGACAAATGTTTGCAACACTTTAGAAATTGGGTGGTTTTGACAACAGATGGCTGTTTGCTAGCAGCATGTTTACACCCATAGCCAGGAATTCAGTCATATTACTCGATTACAGCACCACAGCCAGCCAAAAGCCAAAGCTTTTGAGTCAGCAGCTAGAATTTTAACCTTTTAACAGCTGCATGATGCAAATAAATGTGTCAAGCCAGTCTTGAAAAAAATAACTTCACATGAAGTCTGATTTACAAAGTCTCAATAAAACATTCAGTGCCAAGTCACAAGCCGAAATGTGCAGCAGGACACAAAATCAGAGTCAGATATACCACCCAGAGAGGCCATGGACTCCCTCTCACCTCTCAGAGAAATATAAGAACTGTCCTGTGCCATGTGCTCTGGGGTGGCCCTGCTTGAGGAGGAGGTTGGACCACAGGACCTGCTGTGTTCTCTTACAACCTGACCCATTCTGTGCTTCTGTGACACTATGCGGACTGATATGGTGACAAAAAACCTTCCAGAGATCTCTTGAGGAAAAAAAACCAAACAAACAAACCAACATTTTCAGAAGATAAATTACTTTCTGGAAAGGAGCTGCAAATGTGAAACTGAAAACTTCATGCAGTTTGATTTGTTTAGGTTTCAGGTTAAGTGAATGGGTATGTATTATTCCAAAACCATAAATATATCCACTTATTATGAACATATGCATCCATGAAATACACCAAGAATCAGCAACCCAGAAAAAGGATCTGCACTAGTAAGTAGCCAGCATCAATTAAGACATTCTCAAAACCACTACATATCCACCAAAAAACCCAAACAGACAAACTCAACAAAACAAACAAACAAACAAACAAAAGGTAAGAAAAGAAGCTATGAAAAAAAGTCTTACTTCAAATAACCCACAAACCCCAATGTTTCATTGAATAATAAGATAAAAGAAAAAGCTTTCAGATTCAGAGGAGTAAAGGTTAGTTGCCAAATAGAGGGGTGAGGTTTATTTTTTAGTTTAAAAGAATGAGGATGGTGGTGTCAACACAAGTTTTACTATAATGAGAAAATACAATAAATATAAGCAAGGTAGAGTAGCTGTGTCTAATTGTGTTCTGTTGTGTAAAGAGAAGAAAAGATATATTACAATAATCAGCAACCAGACAATAAGGGCATGCAGTATGCATGTACAAAGGACCTTAAAATATTAGCACTTGAAGGATATACATAAAAACCAGAACTGCTCACCTAGTTTTGTACACTCATTTTGCACTTTAGCAGTGAGCACATTTGCCTTAGGAGCACTGCTCCTGAATCAGAGAATCATAGAATCATAGAATAACCCAAGCTGAAGGGACTCCTAAGGATCATCAGATCCAAATCCTGCTTGAAAGCAAACATGTTTTGGCTTTCAACACAGCTGTTACAAAAAATCACACTGCACCTTCCGAACCTTCTAACTTTATAACCAGTCCCAAGCAAGGAGGGACATTTTAAAAAATGAACTTTAAAATGGCAGAAATTAGTGAAACAAAAATTTCAGTGCTTTCAGCAGGATTTCAAAGCATTGAGTAAGCACAGAGGCTTGTCTTGTTCTGTGCACAAATGTCAGCCTATGAAGACTGCTTTGTGGAGAAGCTCATCCAGAAGCACTTTGTTCCTTTTTTAATACTTAAGCCCACTTTTTTATTTTAGCTGAAGTATAAAGTTAATTCTATAAAAATGATGGCCCTGACTTCTGAAACACCATATTAATTTTAGAGATTTTGCTGGTAGAGCTTTTTATTGTACAAGTTAAAATTAATTAAGGCTTGGGTTCATTAAGAAATGCTTTGTCTCATTGAAAAAATGTTTTCCTTACAAAGAGTCTAAACTTTAAACTCTTTCAGTTTGAAATCATTACACCTTGCCTTATTGCTACAGGCCCTATTAAAAAGTTTGTTNATTAAAAAGTTTGTTCCCACCTTTATTATATGTCTCCTTTACAGAAAGGCCAGATGCATACCTTTGGCCAAAAAAACACATGCTTCTTTCAAGAAATCATTTCTGTCATGTTTTCAAGATTTCATGTTTCCCCAAAGATTGACAATTAAAAATATTTTTAGGATGACAGGTAAAAATTACATGTAACCATGAATCAGGAACATAAGCTGTCAGCCAAAGCAGTATTATGAAACTGTCGTATTTGAGCTGTGAGAAGGACATGCAGATGTGTTACATTATTTGATTGTAATCTACACCCATGACACAATACTGGCATCACAGGGAGGATTTAATCTGCCTGAGGGTTGTTCAGTTTTTCTTGTCTGTTTGACATGAATGCACCATGTAGCAAACCTACTCATTTTTCATCATTGCATTTTCAATTTCTTATGTATTCCAGCTGATTTTTTTAAAAAAAGGAATTTTTATATACGTTTATTTGCACTTCTAATGTTACTCTCTGAGCAGATATGAGGGAAAATATTTTCTAGTATATACAGCTTTAGATAATCTCGGTATTTTCTAAAAAATCAACAGAAAATCCCCACACTTTTTATCAGCTTACTTCTTTCCCTAGGAAGGGCACATAAATACCAAAAAAGCCAAGGCCTTCAATTACACAAGAAAATACAGAATCAATATAATCAAAATGTTACTGCATGGAAAATATTAAAGAAATTATAAAATATTTTTATAAAATATCAAATGAATAACTTAGAAACAGAAAGTTTTGACAATCCTGGTGCATGAGCCTAGGCATACAAAATACAGCACTGGTGTCTAAACAATTGATTTGAGCCTAATAAGAAATGAGACTTATTTGCTCCACACTCAATTAGTAGAAGTTTTAAAAGAAACCAAAAACACAGAATCCATAGTTTCATGCAATTTATTCCTCATTTTCATTTCTAAGATTTCTAGTGTACCTAGTAATAAAAATTTGAAGTGGATAAGATAGTAATTAGGTTTTGTAAGGATTTTCTATATCCAACAGTATCGGGAAGCTACACCACCAACACATGGAATACTACAGATTATGTCCAAGGTGCACAATGGGCAGAAAGTGATCATTGTATGCCTGGTTTAAACAAAAGATCCTTCTCATAGTTTTCCAGAACGTAATGAACTGCAGTACAGAATAGCAGACTTTAGTCTGGTAGAAGAAGCAACAAATGAATCCAGGTTTTTTGTGTTAATAATTATTGGTTTCCAGCAACAGATTCCCTTAGTTACCTCACTGCCAGTAATAATAAACTGTGTATTTAGTCCTTGTTTATGTTTATGGCAGAATTTTACTTTTAAAGCAATGTAAAAGAAAACATATGCCTCATCACATTAGTCTGTCTTGCTGTTTAACATCATCTGTAATGATCTTTTGAGAATCTGACTGAAAGCCTGGAGTTTCTCTACATGATGTCCCTTGGAAAACATCACAGAATTCCTGCCGTGTAAAATTAGGCCTAATCTTAATTATCTTGCTGTCTGTTTCCTGAGCTTAATTAACTTTTATGAGTGCTTTTCTACAGTGCAATGAGTACTAAACCCATTTCATCTTATTCAGCATTTCATAATTTCTTTTCCCTCAGTTCTAGGACAACAAAAAGCTCTTCACAGTCCTAATTGTTATGGCAAAAGCTAAGGTATGAAATCTGAAAGAGAGCTGTAGAAAAAAATTAAGAACATTCAGTCATGCATACAAATAGAAGGGCAGAAATCTGCAAGTGTTGAGAGATAATCCATTCTATCCTCTAAATGAACTGACTTTAAATATTTAATTATCTTGTTAAGTAAATCCAGATTATAATATTTAAATCCTAGCCATTACAGGTCATGAGGCTTTTTTAGGTGAACAACAAATTGTCTACAGTCCATTCAGCTCAAATAATTTTAGAATAATATAGTAGCTAATTTGCATGGCCAAGCCTTCTCCCTTAGTGCATATTCAAAGTTTCACATGATTTGGACCCTTTTATCAGAGGAAAGAGCACATATAAAGAAGACTGAGCATGTATTGTAACATGTCATTGTAACATTTCCTACTGCTTGAATTTCACTTTGTTTCTCTCAGATTGTAAAAACCATCTCTATTCTTTGGGGAAGGAAGACACGAAGGCTGCTTACTCCATGTTTTTGCCCAATCATGAGACAAAAGAGCAATTTTCTTTAAAGTAGCTCTCTAAAAATCCAATAGATTTATCTTAATTAGAAGAATACATTCTTCCAAGATCAGACAATGTCCATTAGGCCTCACAGTGCATTTACTACATATTACTCTCTTCAACTCTACTATGCCAGTAAGACGCAGGATGGCTTTGCCTCTGACTATGACCAGATGAGGTGCTCTGTGAATTATGGCTGATATGCAGGTGTTCAGGTAAGCTGCTTTTTAATAACACCAAAGGCAGAATAGACAAGTGAAAAACTAGTAAGGGGACAACAGGCACCCTCTATTTAAAGGTCTAAGGGCTACCAGATTTTAGAGAATATTTGTTTGACTTCTCAGGATTTAATCCTGTCACTAGTTGACTGCCAGCATCAAAGTCAGATCCAGATACTTAAAATAACCAACACCAGAGAAAAAATAATCAGCATCCATCCAGAAAACAGGCAAAACCTAAACTATATTTTCCATTTCTCCATTTCCCATGGCAGGCACAAACAACAACAAAAAAGCTTAGCGATAACTTCATCAAAGTGAGCAAGAAAGCTTGTTTGTTTTATCATCAATAACTAAGTTAGTTCATGATGGGGCAATCATTTTGCACTTGATCATCTCCTCTGTTACCCTGTACACAACAAACTACACTCTGCACCAAAAACTAATGCACTGCATAAAGAATGAAGAGGGTCTAAGTTCAGGATATTTCACTCCATGAATTTGTTTCCGTGTATATTTCAGTCTTTTTCATTGATCAAAACCTCCTGCTTGTGAGCTGAAAAGTCACACAGGGCCACTTTCAATATCTATGGACCATAGGCTTACAAGCACTGCTGTCCCAAGCTGTCCATGTTTTCTAGTGGCAGGTTTCAGAAGGAAGATGCAATAAGGGTATCTGGATGTACTGAACAACTTGTACTCTCTCCTTCAGCAGCAGGGAAAGAAACTAAGCACAAACCTTGTAACTCTACACTGTCACACAGGATGCACACCATAGATCATCAGTACAACACACAAGGGCAGAGTTGCACAACTGCAACATCTCATCTACTCTTTGAACTTCACACTAATGCTTTCCTACACAGTAGCAGGTATTCTATCTTTCTTGATAAGAAAGAAGTAAACTGAGTTACAGAGCAGAATGCTTGCAAAAGCAGGTTGAAAAAACAGTCTTAATACAACCCATTATAATAAACAATAAAAAAAAGAAAAAAAAACAATTAGACCTCTACTAGAGTAGGTGTTACTTATATTTTCCAAATTAGCTTTGTTCCTGTTTGGTATTGATTCTTTTTTTGGTATGGAGTGGTTCCCTGTTGGAAGCCTTGTTAATTTCTTGTGGACCTGACAGGGAACCAATTAGTAACCAATTTTAAAATATTGATACATGATTAAACTAATGAAAGAGGTGGATACATCTTTGTAAACATACATTTAAAGATGAAAAACTCTAGGAATAGTTTTTCTGTTTTCTGGCTTAGAAGAGATAACAAGGTGCTGGTTGGGCCGGCTCTGCCACGGCCGATGCAGCCTGTTGGGGCTCTGCTGGGCCCCGGCTGCTGGGCAGGGAGGAGAAGAGGCCATCGCCCTCTGGCGTGTCACAGCCGAGCTCTAGCCAGGCTGATGAGATCTTAGCCCTCTTTGCCCTTTCCTTTGCCCTCTCTTAGCGTGGCCACTCCACCGTAAATAGCTCCGGATGCAAGCAGCTGAGGCTAGAAGCAGCCCTGCAGCCTGTGCGGAGAGTGGCCCATAGCTGGAACTGAATGCAACAGGGGTTAAAGACCAGATATGCAGCCAGAGTGGCCGCTGCCATTCTGGTCTGGCCCCTTGAAATCCTGGCACAGCTTTAACACAGCTTGAAATCCATCATCATGACTGCTCTGGCCATGGAGCCCAGAACATGGTCTTCTTCAGATCTTGGGTGGGATATTAACTTTTTGGTGTACAAATGAGATTTGCAGATCTTAATTAATTAATGTCTCTTGAGTGAGAAACATAAGAGGAATGAAGAAGTGTAGAGAAACAACACGAAGACACCGAGGCCAGTAAAGAAGAAGTCAAGTTTCAGATGAGAGGTGAATGAAGAGGCCTTATTTTTAGGCCAAAATTCTCTTGTATGCCATTGTAATGGACTATGATATATTGAATGTCTTTTTAAATCATGGAGAAGTATGGGGAAGATAGAACATTTAAATTGTAGACTTGAGCAAAGCCACTTAGTACTAAAGTGAGCAAATGTTGTAGTGACTGTAATTCCATGAGAAGTTTAAACAGAAATGAAGTGATGAAAACACATTACCCCGAGAGAACAAGAAGAAAAAGAAAACATTTTTCCCCGAGATGAAGATAATCTTAACAATAGATTAAAAAAACCTTTACTTTAAACAGTTCATCCTTAAAATAATACCCCATAAGTTAATATAGTCCAGAAGTACAGCTGAAAGAAGGCTGTAAAAGATAGGAGGAACTTCACAAATACAAATTCCCGTGTGGCTGCTATTTGTGGAAATTGAAGCCACAAAAATCTGGTTTTCTGTGGAAAACTGTCCATAGCATAACAAGAGATACTCCTCTTCCAAAGTCAACTGAAGAAACACTACTCTAGAGGTGGAAAACTGACTGAAAATTCTGGGTGTGGTTTCTATACATTGCCGGTGGGAAGGAGAGAAGTTGTGGAGGGAGGAGGAGAAGTGTTCTGAGGGTTTTATTCTGATTCTTTCTATTCTTCTAGTTTTTTTAATAAATTTTCTTTATACCTTTCAAAGTTTAAGCCTGCTTTGGTTTTTTCTCCTAATCCTGTCTCACAGAAAAATGTACCAATAAAAATTGGAACATTAACCAGAAAATCTCAGATTAACAAACCTAAACCACTACAAGCTTCCACTAATTAAACAAGGGGTAACTTCAGTCTATATCATCACTAACTTCCCCATTTCACTCTCCTTCCTCCAAAATACCAGAAAAGAAGTGGAGAAGGGCAAGGGCTACTTAATAGAACAAAAGGGCAACCCCAGCTGGACAAACTCAGCCTCAAAAGCAAGAAAACCAGACTCTCAGGACTGGCATCAACACACCCAGCTCTGGCACCTGGACAGTATATGCAAAAGGAAGGCCCATCACGAAAGGAAGCAAGCAATTGATGTCTGCCTCCTGTGAGGTAGTCCCAGGGTTAAAGCTAAAAACAGGTTTGAGTGACCTGTTAGGCCTGTATCACTAGCCCATGGCAAATGGGCAGTTTTGATATGTGGCCTATAAATTTAGGAAGGTTGGCCATTTAACTTTTCAAGCTTCAAGCACAGTCTACACTGGAACAGTTTCACCTAATTGCTTTGGAAATGGATGTGTCTTTCCCTTCAAGGCAAATTCCTCTTAGGACCCAGAGCCCGGAACAACTTACTGGACACCTGTTCTAAAAGGTTCTGTTAAGCCAGGGCTGCTCACATTGCTGTGATCTCTATTGTGTCAATACAAAAGCAACAAAACCTTTAACTTTAGGGCAGCAGAAAGGATTTATTTTTATTTAAGTGACAAGCTGGAGGTAAAAGGTTTGCCATATGAAGCTCAAAAGAAAAAGCAACAATCTTCTCATTAAGTGGTTTAAGATTTGATTCACAGTTTCACCAGCTTGTGGACTTTCAAATTGTTTTCAGCTCACAGAACCATTTTATTAATTTCCACTAAATTGGACAGTATTTTGATTAAAAGATCAAGCAGAACATTTCTCAAATCCTAGCCTTCTAGCACTAGTGTACTTGTGTAAGAAACCACTGCCTAGGCAAAAGATCCATAAACCTACCACCTTACTGTATCTTATCTTTTGAAGTTATCAATCTGCTCTGTAATTCAATCCTCATTAACAGATACAGACAAACATATCCAGAGGCAAACATTCTCAATGTCTATTTTAAAAATATGAGGGAGGGAAATATGTATATCCCTAGCTATTTTGAAATGAAGAGTCTGAACAACCAGAAAAACTCAATGCACATATTCATATCCTACTTCAATTACAGCGAGCAATAGGCAAATAAATGAAGTGGAAGAAAGAATTATAGATGTTCAACAGGTTGCTTTTGCTCAAAGACAAAAAGTGGCTACATATTAGAAGTGAGAATGTGGGTTTCACACCCATGCATGCTCATACAAAGCAGTATGTAATTTTCTGCTGTTTCTCTGTATGAAGCAGGTGATTAAGAGTGAACAGATTGAGAGACAACTGTCATGTAGGCTAAGTGTTAAAAGAAAGCAAGCTCATGTTATCCCAACTGCACCACCACAACACTTTCAACTACTACTTGCTTGCTAAAATGAAGCAAAATGAACAACTAGAGAAACGAACGAGAACTGAAATAAACTCTCATAGGTAACCCTTGGTAACAGCAACTCAAAGATCTTTTAACTAAAAAAAAGTTTCTAGGAAGTTAGAAAAAATCTGCTCACGTCTCAAAATGCAGTGAGTTTCCAGGCATGCTTCATGATTACTAGAAAATATATTAGAGTTTTATTTGACCTAGATGAAAGGGAAAAAGAATAATCCCTACATCTGCTGAAACCACTAACAGTTTATTGAAAGGTTCAACTGAGCCACTTCCATGTTTTTCCTACTTTGCTTAATATATATCTTGGCAGTCAGCAGACGTGACAAAACACAGTATTATAGAAGGTAGGGGAAAAGCCAATACACTGCTAAAGGAAAACATACATCAGCACATCGGTCAACCTTTTTTCTGTGCTTTTGCTTTTACCTCAGTGTGTCTTGACATTTTTCTAGTTATGTCTTTATGAAAGCTATAATTCAAATTAATATGAATTAAACATATTAACATATGTACACACTTCGCTGCTCTAGCAATTCACAGATTTCTTCCTGTATTTTATGGGGGTTTGAGATTACAGTTCCCAGAAGCCACAGAAGCACTCCTTGACGCAAACATGAACATAATGCACAAGCATATCCATGCATAATATATACACATAATATTCCAATGTCCATTCCGATTCTTCCCTTCCCACCTTGCTTCCACTGCTGCACAAGTGAATAGCGTTAGATATTTCAATATGTTTTTGCTTACAGCATTTTCATGCAAAAATATTTCTAAGGTTTCACAAGAAATTAAAATATTTCCAAAACAGTTATTAGAAGGACATGTTTCTATGAAATAAGTATTCTGTCTGAATTCTAACACCTGTGGGTTTTTTAAAGATGGCTTTGTATCCAGATCCTGTATAAAGAATAAAGTGGCTGATATAAATCAAAGGCAGGATCATCTTATAATGTAGTCAAGATAAATGTATATTTTTATATACATATAAATATATTTATATCTGTATATATCCTGATTATATTAAATGCAGTGCTGTCTCTAATTTATATCAATTGGTTTGCCATATAGTAGATAGCAAGATCAGAGGGGCTTCTGTGACTCATATTTTAATACTTTTTTTCTAGTCCTGTATCTTCTCTGTGACTTTTGTAGCCATAAGGATAGGTTAACTTCATCTTGGTCTGGCAGAGCACTGGGCTTTCCAAACTGAAAATTATACTCTTGCACTTGATATCAGTAGCTGAATTCAAAATCATGAAGGAGTGAAGAGCTGAATATTCCCTTATTGCTTTTTCAATGTTTTTGCAAAATATGCAAGAAACACGAATATCTATTCTTCTGCCCTTCTTACCTGCACAGTGTAACAAGATAGACATCTTTTAAACACTTTTTACAAAAACAAGGAAATAATTCAGTCATATATTTCCCCTTTTCCAGTGTAATATTCTTTTGTACTCTGTTACAAACAGATCTGACATTGGGCCCAGAAAAAATGGAAGGACAATTCTATTCATATTATGCGGAGAAAAAACACAGTGGGATAGAACACTATTACATAGATTAGGATTTGATACCTGCTGGATGTGAAATCCAGAATAATATATCTCTTTTTCAGTAAAAACCCCAATAAAAAGTGTAGCTTTATAATATCACAAATGTGCATACTAGTTTTACATCCAAAATATGGATGCCAAGTGACCAAAAAGTGCCACATAATACAAGTGGAAAACAAGAAAGGTGACGCAGAACAAATTTAATATCAATTTGGCTGGCAAGGTCAGAAATCATAGTGCTTTCTGTGAGCACTAGCAGTGTCACCCAGGCACAAATATGATGATAATGTGCAATTTCCTTGTTTAACAGTAGAACAGAATAAGATATAGGCTAGTGCCTCCCAGATGAAGTGGGACCATTTAAATATAAATATGAGACAGAAACTCTCTTTGGAAGTGACAGAGAACAAAGGTGGAAAGCAACTCAGACGAGGATAAAAATAAAAATAGCACTTCTTAGGAAGGAAAGCATGGGAAAAAAATCAATAGCCTTCAGGTAAGCAGGCCTCTATAACCTTACCGCCATAGTTGGTGAGGTCTAGTGGGATGGATGTCTAGATAAGAGAAGGGAATAAGGAATACTGGTGACCTTTAAAGGGCATGGGTGCAAGTTATCACAGTTCAGTGGAAAGATAAGTAAGGCTTGGGAAACACTGACTTGATTATTTCAATTTTTCAGTGATTTCAAAAAGAGAACTCAGAGTAGAAATCAGCTTATACTATTCTTTACTACCACTAGTAATTTTAAAAAGACAAGAAGAAAATATAGAAAGGCCAAGGAGAAATTAAACTTATTTGGCAAGCAGCTCAATAAAAAAACAAGCACCAAAAGAGTTGGCTTCATATACAGTGAAGAGGTAACACTGTTTTCCAGTTCTCAATGACTGTCATAATATCAGTTTGCCTCCTTCCTCACTTGTGATGCTATCACTGATGACTAATCCAAGTGACAGAAAGGTAAAAACTCCAGCAGGGCAAAGAGCATGTTGGATGTTTTGGAGCTGGCAGTGCTGCTGAAATACACTATTGCATAGACTGAGGCCAGTGCCTCCATGAATTGTGCAGCCAACCTAAGAGCACACTCAAGCTAAGGGCAGAGGAGAGAACCTGCCTCATTGCCAGCAATGAGCAGTTTACTGGCCCTCCTTACAGTCCTAAAACAAGTGTTTGCAAAAGGCTAAAAGAAGCAATTCAAGAACAAGTCAGCAGTTATACTTCAGATTTCATAAAAGACCTGGACAAGCTCTGAAAACTGACAAGAGGACAGAAAAACTACTTGGTGACAACTTTCAAACAGGGAGAAATGGATAGAATTTAGGAATCTGAGCCCTATGAGCTTTCCTAGATTTCTAGAAAAAAAACAAAACAAGAAAGCTCAAGCAACACAGAGGTGCAAATAGCACCAAATCATTTGCACTTCTCTTCCTTTCAGGACACAGATCCTCCTGAATGGGGAGTAAAGTATTAATACCTTGACTTTAAGCTTTGATTACAAAGCTATTCTAGATTATTTTCTTGTAAGAATTAAGTAAGCAAATTAAGAGAAAGTAGCACATAGGACAAGCTAAATAGCAGAAGTATCAGCAGGCTAGTGACAAGCTGGATCAGGATATGGAGTGAGGTTTTGCAAGAGTCTATCCCAAGCCCAAAACTATTAAGTATTTCTTTACCAACCTGGATGAAAGAAACAACAGGTATGGTATTTATTACAAATTTATTACAGGTAATATCAATAAGAATCAGAGTTAGAATTCCAAATCATAGATAACTGAATTCTTACTGGCTGCAACAGAAATCAGGCACTGCTCAATAACAGCAAATGCAAAGCTCTCCAATCCATTCACAGACATAGGAAAACACATTACTCCATTTATAGCTGCACTACAGAAAGAGATCTAGGAGTTAACCAGTGTATTTTGTGATCCAAGAGGACATGCATAATTGGAATAGGTTTTGTCAACCATGCAAACTTCTTCATTCATTTAAGTGACTGGGTTGCCCTCAGCTAGAGTCATGCCCAGTTCTGGGCACTCATTCAAGAAAGACAAGAACCAGCCAGAAAAAGCAATAGGAATATTCAAAGGCTTGGAATACTCAGTCTAGAAGGATGAAGAAGAAAGTGACCAAAAAACCACAAAGGTACATCAGAAGAAATGGATGCTGTTGTCAACAGAAAATAGTGATTCTAGAGGCTTAAAACTCTACTTACATGCCAACAAAAAAATCTGTCCTATAGAAAATGTAATGTGAATTATTTTAATTACATTTTGTTTAGTTGGCATGGCAAGGTTTTGGTAGCAGGACTTTACAGGGGGTTCTGTGAGAAGCTGCTGGTAGCTCCACACATGTCCAACAGAACTGGTTCCAGCTTGCTATAAGACAACAACTGTCGCTGTATCACTGGCCAAGGCCAAGGCCAACAGCTGCAATGGTAGCACCACTGCAATAATGTATTGGAAAAGGGGTAAAAACTGCTAGTCATTTGCAGCTGGGAAAGACAATTGAGAATATGTGAGAGAAACAACCTTGCAGCCCCTGAAATCAGTGCAGGAGTCAGAGGAGATGCTCCAGGTGACAGAGCACAGATTCCCCAAGACCATGGTGAGCCAGGCTGTGCCCCTGCAGCCCATGGAAGCCTGTGATGGAGCAGTGACCCACCTGCAGCCCCTGGAGTAGCCCAAGTCAGAGCAGTTAGATGTCTAAATAGGCTGTGACCCCATGGCAGACCTGCACTAGAGCAGGGTCCTGACAGCACCTG
>VYXF01006318.1:333793-356644 GCA_013397295.1 Polioptila caerulea | reverse complement strand
AATATGCACCGCAACAGAGGGGAACCCCTTTGTCCCTTCCAAAAATAACAGTCAAAGTTTATATTTCAGTGTTCTTTTGATTTTTGAAACAGTTTGTATCTGATGAGACATGAGCCTTACCTATAATGCAACATTTCTACACATTCCTGGGTTTTGGAACACCCAAGAAGAGGCAGGGCAGACAATTTACTCTGCTACAGTAAATAAAGTCCTTTTTTTTTTATTTCTCAGCCCTGGGGTGCTGCTGGTGCTGCCATGACCTCCATATCTAACAGCAGGGCATCATCTTACAAAGCCATTAAAAACCATCACAAAGCAATATTCTCATGTGTCAGAATAAACAGCATTCATTTCCTCTAGATACATTTCCAGGAACTTTAATTTCCAGACCATGTTTTCCTTTATCTCTCCAGTGAATACCACATTATTTTTGCCATTCATTAGAATAATTTCAAGATGCTTCATTCTTCTTTTTGCTTGCTTTCCTCATTGTTCTTATTCTTATGGATGCACTTGCTGTGTTCTCTAAACGTGCCTTTCCAGAAGGTCAATATGACCAATTAATGAGCACTTGCATTCCAAAACTAGATGGTATTTGAGGTCCCAACCTGAACCATGCTATGACTCTATGATGAATTTCTGACAAACTGTTACTAAAGGGGTTCTGCAGACTGATGCAGGTTATAAAGCTGGAAAGGATATCAGCAGCAATTGGCCTCTGATTTTTTTTACACACATATATCTTGTGCATGCCCATGAACCATGCTGTGTTACAGGAATCATTGTGTGCCATGGCATGGGCAACACAACAGCATCCCACCCTGCAGCCCTTTGCCATTGTCCCACTCCCCAAGAGCCTTTTTTTAATGCCTCTGAGATCAGGTTTGTTTCTGGTCACAGCACACAGTGCAGAGGTAGATGTAATGACCTGAACTGCCTGGCTGAATTACAGGAAGAGAAACAATTTAATCCCTGCTGCTCAGTGACTAAAGGGAAAATAGCCAGAGATATTGCCCTTTTTCCATTTCCAGAGGGAGAGGCTTTTGTGTCAGATTGGCAGTGGGGGGCAGATACAAAAAGTCCTTGCTGCTACTGAAGGGTATGGCCTGGATGTACTGTGTGAATATCCATTACGTGAATGCTACACTGAACTTTAAGATCTTCCTTCCTTTTGTCTCCCCCACTAAGTCTTCAAATAAAGAAATCATCTTACTTCATGTTGGCCTTGACATTGCCTTGAATGGAGAGAAATGTGTCCTGACATCAGCAATTTATCTGATGATTTCTCTATATGGGCCTAAATCAAATGTCCTGTTGGACTAGCAGTGGGAGGAGGAAGCTAAACCACAGTAAGAAGCAGTAAAGCTACAGCATAAAAATCCAAGCTGTACAATCTGCTTTTCAGTAGGAGAAAAAAATGGTTCCTTCCCTAGTACCACACAGCAGCGTAATTCTCCAGTACAATGTCAGTCTCTCAAGATCACAACTGTGAATTATCAAGGAGAGAAGGCCACAGATTTGCATGATTGAAGGTCACTTAAGCCTATCAAAATTCTATACAGGAGATTAATGGCTGCTGGAAACATCACAGATGCCAGATCCTCCACCCTCAGTATCTGCACTCTCCTGGGCAAAGAACATGTAAGCCTTCACTTTTAGATGATGTGATGGCTTGTACTTAATAAAAAATCCCCGCTATGTGTGTCAGTGGTAGACAACAACACTCTGGTGGCAGTATCTTCACTCACTAACACTGGGGGAACAACTGACTCACCCAGTGAGACATAAGAATGCAGTTGTGTTGTATAATTTAAGCACATAAAGATAGACTTAAGCTATAGACATAGATTTAAGCTATAGAGATCTTCTAAATAAAAGGGGAAAAATGACAGTTGAAAAATGAACGCTAAGGAAAACTGTTTAAAAAAACCCTCCTATTCATAGTATAGCTTGATTATTTGAGATTAAGCTATTGACAGATCTCGTCAGATCTCCTGACAGAACTCTTCTTCTGAAGAGGACGTTGTAAGGTCAATGTTGAGAGTGGACCCAGCTATCTTATAGGCCAGGCCTTCAAATAAGTTAATTTTATCTTGTATTTGAATTGATAAGTTCTAAAGGAATACCATGCTAACAACACCTCACTGTAAGCCTTCCTTTAGCACTGATGCATGGGCAGCACTTCTAAGTATTAGGAGATATTGGATAGATTAAAAGGACCAAGTGAATCAGTGGTCTGTCTGTACTCACTTCTCACTCAAAGATGCACATTGCGGTTTTGTCAGGCCAGCTAGGAAAGCATCCAGTATACCTCAGGTATACTGGAAAATTAAGTATCTCAAACCACATTTAGCCATCAAAGTAAGACCAGTTTCTCTGATTGTTCTGTACAAATTCATGTCAAACTGCAAAATCAGACTGAAATCAGATGAATTTAGAGGATGAAATTCCTTCTTGGATCTATCTATCTTGTTTTGGCACACCCAGTAGGAAAACCCCAAACTTACCTGACAAAAAATAGCTACTGTACACACGAATCACATGTGAGCAATTTAGACAGTGGACTTAATATCTTACTAATTTAATTTTTCTCTCAATTTCAGACCAAAGTGAAGTGTTATTTTAGTACTCAGGACAAACGTGAAGTGCACTTGTGAGATACAGCTCTGAAAACCAGAAGAGCGCTTTAACACCTGTGAATATCTTTTCTACATCATTATCAACATGTTGTAAACAAACTATGAGAATTATGTACCAGACTAATGATATTAAACACATTTCCAGATTTATTCTCCATGACCTATAGTGTATCTATCGTATTCAGCTAGCTAGGCTCAAATACTAGTAAATTAGATAAAGATATATGAAAAAGCTTCTCCTCAGGTGTTGTGCTGGGTACCTATTTCAGAGGAAAGCATGCAATCCTCCAATATTGTGAGCTGCTTGGGTTATCATTTGGTCTCATTTTGCATGGCTATATTGTTCTTTCTGTGATCCTGACTCCAACCAAATCTGTTTGCCAGGAGATGTGAAGCAGCAGTCACCATGTGCAACACTGACAGCACCTTGGAGGGAATAACTCAGAAACACTTTGGGTCCACAGAACTATAAATGCTGAAGTGTATCTGGACTCTACAAAGTGCAGTTAGATTAGCTTCCCTTTCACCTCTGATCTCTCAATTTGGATTAATTGAGTCTTGCTATCTCTAAAATAGGCATCAATTTGAACAGCCACAGGCAAGGTTTTAATACAGAAAGCATATGGAAACTAAAATCAATTATATCGATCCCCATCCAGCTGGGCTGGAAATCAGAAAATTGATGTTTCATAAGGACAGCCTTTCAGAATTTAATAACTGGTCTCTTCTAAGTGAAAGTCAGAAGCACTGCTACAGTATGCAACATCTACAATATGTTTCAATATGCTAAAGGTATGATTCATTCAGGCTTGAACCGTTCAAAGCCATCATAGTACAGAGGCCCATCCCATCTCTCAGCAAAGTTAAGCAGGATCTCTTCACTGTGAACTTGAGCAGGGTCTTAGTAACTCCCTTTCATAAATGCAAGTCTTGCAAGGAAAGCTTAAATCACATCTTTTATTACTGGTCTCTGAGGCACTGTCATTCTAATAAAATAAGAAGTTTAAAAAGAGGGTGTACCAATCATTTATTAAAAATGTAAAGTTTCCATCACTGGAAGTCTTTAAGAAAAAAAATGTGAAATATGTCAAAACGGGAATATAATTTGTAAAGGGATGAAACAGACAACTTCTTGAAGTCCCTTCTAGTTGCATTTTTATATGCTTAAGTGGGTTAGGGCATACAACTCCCATACTGCATCAGCTAATGTAGTTTCCACAAGTCATTGAGTCCTGCTTTTGTTTCCAAAGCTGCTAAAAGCAAAAAGGCTATCAGGCTTCAAGGGGGTACAGGACACAAACCTTCAATTTGAAGAAATAAACCACAGATGTAAATATATCCTCTACAAGCAAAGTACTCATTTTATTTATCAGAAATTGACTAAAAGCAATGCTAAGACCATGGAGGTTACAGAAATTACAGAACACTCCTTCAAGTGCCATACAGACATACACATCATCCTGGAAACCTGCTACCAACACATAAAATATACAGAGACCATTATACTTATTCTTCAATACACAGTATTATTGAACCATATACTCTGTGTTTGCCCATTATCTCATTGTACAACATTATTTAATCCAATGTTGTAAACTAAAATAATTTTTACTGCCCTCAACTGCAAAGTCTGATCCTATTAAAAGACAGTTCAGAACAGCTACATGTGTGTGGTTAAATTGAATTTCCATAAAAAGCCCCACAGACAGTGTGACACCAATTACAACCTTAAAGCTACAATCCTTTGTATAAACATCTCATCAGAAACAGATTTTCTTGAACCGATGTTTTAAAATAATGCCAAAAATCCAGAGGATTTAAAAAGCATCAAGAGTAATCAGCAGTCAGTCCAATAGACTCATTAAAAAGGGTGGAAATTACTTTATGTTTACTTGGAAAGCTTTTACTGTAAACTTGCTACAAAAATGTGATAAAATTGAGTACTTGGCTTTGATCCTACCCAAGAAAAACATTTAGCATTTTCCTATTACTTTTTAAAATTAAATTGTAGAGAAAGAAACATGCAAACATACCCAATACCTTACACATGCCATTAATACAGATATCTCGGCTGTGCCTTCCTTCAAAGCAAGGAGTACCATCAGTGACTGCATCAAGCATCTTCTCTGAAAAATGACCATCTACTGGGCGACAGTGGAGCTCACAGGGGTTTGCTGAAAGGGAAACAAGGACGCTCACTCAGACAATATGTTAGCAGGATACTTCAGTGCAATGCACAGGGTCTTTGCTGAACCATTTGCTCACTTTCCCTGCCATGTGCCAGAGCCAGCAGAATTAGACGAATTGAGCAGAGCTAGGGTGACACAAGCCTGATAAATGGCACTTGTGGGTTTGTGGGAAGCAGCTGGAGGCTGGTCCCCTCACACCTGTGTGTTCTCCAGTCACTGGTACATCAGCAGCCACAGCTGAGTGAGGCTGTAATGAGGCCACCAGCTGTGATGGAGAAAGGGATGGGAAACCAGCAAACCCAGGGGTGGGATTGCCAAGGACACTGACAAGAAAGTTTTCCATCAGCTGGTAACTGAGTAATTTCAGAGGTAATTTGAACTTTTCATCACTGCTGTCAGCCTCTCTCAAAGAGCAGTCAGCCGCTTGCTTCTGATCTTCTGCACTGTTCATCATTTTCATTAAGTGCCTGTTAGCACTTAATGAATAATTTCAAACATTGTTCTTTTTCCTGCTTGACAACTTATGAAATAGGGATAATATTGCCAGTCTGACAGACTCAGGCTATTTTCAGATAGATGTCCCACAGAAGCAACAGGGAAGAGGAAAGCTGTAGTGAGAGCAACCAGCGGCCTCTGAAACAACATTTTCTGTGATGGATCAGGGCTTTAATCTATTCCATCTATGGAGTAAGAAGGGCCAAACACCAACCTCCCTGTCTCACAGACACTGGCCTTTGGGAATGGGAAATTTTGAAACTGAGATATCAGAGAGACAAAGGATACAAGTCTGATAAATAAATTGTGTGCATGGGAGATGAGTTAGAGCTGAAATTAGGGTCAAAGCAAAGACAGGCATAATCCCTGCCTTTGTAACATGCTCTGAAAACTCTCCAATGGAACCAGAACTATCTGAATTAAAAATTGTCCACTATCATATTGATGAAGGACATCAACAGAAGACTTGTCTTCAGGTATTTGGTCTATTCAAAGACCCCAGTCTTGCCCATTAAAGCAACTTGTTCATGCTCAGCAACCCAAAACGCTTTGTTAAGAAAAGCAGTGGGCTTTAAATCCACCAGTTAGTAGTGACTTCAAGGCACCATTATTGAATCATTTTAAAACTATCTCCCTTTGTGCTGCAGAGGTGCTAATGCTGAGTGAGTTTTATCCTGTGCCTGACAGAGTGGACAGAAGCTTCTCTCTTGGTCTCAGAGGAATGTAGGGTAACTATAAGCCTTCCACATCTTGGTTGATGAATTTATTTTTATCTTTTCCTCCTTTGTTGTCTTAGTTTGTGTCATAGAAAGAACTGCATTTAAAGAAATTTTTGGTAACAAGAAAAATGCAAAGTTTTGATAATGCAAATAAACTGATTAATTTCCAACAAAAGGATTTATCCTTTTGAAGGAGGAAAATTTGCTCTCATTGCTGTGGTTTGTACAGCACACAGCACTCCACAGTGCCTAAAGATGACTACAGCTCATTCAAAATTCTTGCAGCTTAAGAACTGAATCCTGCACAGCCTGAGCTTTGGTGAGTCTCATTCATGTAAACAGAAACACTGCAGAACTGGGAACAAAAACAAATCTAAAATAGTATTTAGAGCAGTAAAGGAATTCAAAATGTTAATGAAGGCACTCTTTTCCCCTCTTGTCAGTAGAGCTAAAATGGCATCTTAGGTCTGTCACCGATGTTGTGTTTCTGGCTTCTCAAACAAAAATACCTTCATAAAGTGTAACAGTGATGAGACCCAGAGCACATACATGGACCATGGATAAACAACGGGTGGGATTCCAGCTGATGTGAATTGTGTTCAGAAGTATCAGTGGAGATGGAGCCAAAAAAGTTTTTCAGGCAAGAACATAAAGTTTGTAATCCTCACCAACCCTGAGCCCCTCTGTGAAAGCTGCCGGCCATAACACCTATCAGTTGTTTTGATAAGAGCTGTCATGGCAAGGAGTACAAATTATTTTATTTTTGTCTGCAGAATTCTTTTTCTGGCTGTGTGATTGAACTCATTACTTTAATGTTCTGAATTGTGGTTCATCTTGTCTACTTTCTCAAAGTAGCATTTTTCTATACAAAGCACAATACATTTATGACAAGGGGAATCCTACAATTCCAGGTACTCTGTAATCTGCTCAGAATTACCCTGATAGACACAGATTTTACAGAAAGCTATTTCAGCTTTTGCATTGTTTCTAATAAAATATGTACAGCAGAAGTTTGATATCTGTTCCTCCTATTAGTTGTGTGTTGACGAAACAAGAAATTTCATTTCAGAAATCACTTAACAAGAAGAAGCAGACAGTGCTGACACACTCCTGGCATAATTATGATGTTGTAAATCTATAACTTAAAATCAGTTTGTAAAGAAAAAGGACTCCCTTACTAAGTCAAAATAAAAAGTAAAACAAGAACAAAAAAAAACAGAACAAAAAAACCCAAAAAACAAACCCTCAAACTTTCATACTTGCAAATGTTTTCTATGTATGCAAGCTTTCCTGTTTTTCCTGATTGTGTTAATTGTTCTAAAATAAAACCCTATCTACAAATTTGTACTGGTTTTTTTTCTATATATTTTCTATGGTGCCCCTCTGGAAATTACAAGGTATTTATTTCTCTACCCAAAACTCAATTCTATCTGATACTTATTTGATTTTTCATTTGCAGAAAGGCTAGTTAGGCCACTATGGAGGAAATTACAACAGCACTTTATTTGGCATTCGCTATCTAAAATTATTTATTTATCCATCTATCATTATTATGTATTGTGGTTGAGCTCAGGGACCTTGGCTCTGTCTTTCTAGGAATGTAATTAAACTGCACCAGAATCAGTCAATAACCTCCAAAAGTCTAATATTTTAAACACAGAATAGATACCAAACTCACACATAAGGAAAACAAATATGTTTCCTGAAATGGTGGAAGACTTGCATTGAGTTCAGGTTTTTTTCTTATTTCAGACCCAAAAATCTAAAAATACTTAACTTAGATGAATAGGAGCACTTGGGTTGTTAAAAAGGAACTCATTAAAGCAGCCTGTTCAGTTCCAGTTACTTCAGCAAATTTGATTAAATCATGATGAGATTTTAACAAAAAGACTGTCATCTTTGTAACTTTTAGGAAATCCAGCATATGCCAGTCTGTGAGCACTCAGTAATGACCATGTATCTCTACCAGCTCGGGAGTACACATGCTAAACACTCCTTCAATCTTACACTGAGTAGCTGGCATTTAACTCACTCCTTGTTTTCCTTCCAAGAGCAAAACTTGCTTGTCCCAATCTGTTTGTTTTTTTTTTTTTTTTCCAAATCACAGAATCATAGAATGTTTTGGACTGGAAGAAATCCTAAGGATTATCCAACACCCCTGCCATGGGCTGTGAGACTTTCCATTAGACCACAGTGCCCAAAGCCCCGTCCTGGTCTTGGAAACTTCTGGGATGGAGGACTCACCACTTCTCTGGGAAACTTGTGTCAGTACCTCACCACCCCCCCTGCCCTCTGTCACGGCATTGAAGCCATTCCCTACATCCTATCTCTACTAGCTCTTGTAAAAAGTCCGTCTCAGTTACTTATTGACTTCCCTGTTGCCCTCCTGTAAACCTTTTTCATTCTGGCTGCATCGTTCTACCAGTGCCTTGCTCCTAGCTGGACATAAGATTTTAACTGAAGTGCCACCGACACTCAGCAGCCCAGAAAAATTATAACCTGCTTTTTTTATGTGGTGTCCGCATCTTACAGCTGCTGCTGATTTGACCAGGGATATGATCAATCCCCTAATGTACAGAAGAAACACAGATGTAATGGAATCCCAAGCCACAGACCTCCCTTATGGGTCCAGTGACTTATCTGTAAGCAGAATGGGACTGGAGAAGCAAATCAGCAAAGCTGAGTAAAAATCATGAAATTTGGGCATGTGATATTTTTCCCCTCTGTATATTATTAAAAAGTTCAGATTCACCAAGTGTAAACAGAACAACATGAAGATAAGTAGAAAGGAACATATTTCCTCCCCAATTTAAATTTGTTTACCTCACAGCTGATTCCCATGAGTTCACATGCAGGAGGGATCCAGCTTAACCTGACTAAGAAGGATGTGATTAATGTGTCTGTCAGAAGAAGATAAGGCTCCAATATCTTTCCCAACTTCACAAGGAAAAAAAGAGGTGGGCCTCTTCTTTTCAACCCCTCATCTCTGTGAGAACTCAGAACTGACTGAGGAAATCCCAAACAAAAAATATTAGAAAAGACAATTACCAAACAGAAAAAATGGGAAAAAAAGCTGAGGTGAAGCTACTTATCACTTTAACCAAGCCTGGAGTTCCAAAACGAAGTTTAATTTTGAAACAGGTGCAGCAGAAATGTTATTCCATCCTGCTAGCTCAACCCCTGTGACTGTATCAGAACATATCTTATTTCATACACAGAAATAATTTTGAAGAAATATTAAATTTAAAACATTTTTAATACAACCCCTATTTGCCCACACAATAAATGATCCTGGCACTGATACAGAAAATAAAGGTAATTATAAGATTTAATGTAGGACTTATAGATGGAAGCTAAGCCCTGAGAAGCTATCAGAATCATATAAATGGAATTTGTCAAATGGTATAAAATAAATAAACATGGGGTCAGTCTGATGGAAAGAGAAGTGGATATGTACCAAAGTCTGACCAAAGTGTCAAAATAGGGGCTGGGGTCATGAGAAAAATTCAGAAAATATCCTGCTCAGGCTGCTGGATAGTTTATCATCCTTGAACTTGGAGGTCTCAATCATTTTAAGATTCCCAGGGGTACTCTGATGCTCCAGCTTGAGCACATGGGTTTCTGAGGTCCAGAACAATTCCATAACAGGACTATGCAAGTTCCCCAACAGGCATTAAGTCATTTGAACCAGAAAATTATCTACTGAAACCTCAAACATGGGTGTGCTAGGAAACAGCAAGATGTGACTTACTGCTTTTCTGTGAGACTGCTTGTTAAAGCTGGTTGTTTTATCGAATCATAAGCTATTCAAAAATGTCTTTGTTCTCTTGTGAAGTTACAATTTACATAACAGAAAAGACTCTTTAGGTTTGTAACATTTGCTATAAATGCTTTATGCAAGCTATGAAATTAAAGCCAGGAGAGAGAATTGTGACCGTCCAGAAAATCTACTGTTTTTTCCAGCAGGATGAAGGAACAGCGAATGCCTAAAACGTCGCAGAATGTCTGGCTAGGAATCCATTTCCTCAGCTAGACACTTCCATACAAAAACTGTGCGTGCACTCAGGGCTTGGGAAAGTCTCATTATGTTTTCTTTCCCCCTTTTGTCCCAAGTGCAGCACGAGAGGATCCAAAATGCCTGATACTAAAACAAGAGATGTATTGGGTTTGCATGGCCAGGCTTTGGTAATAGGGGGGGCTACAGGGAGAAGAAGCTTCTCTGTGAGAAGCTGCCAGAAGCTTCCCACATGACTGACAGATGCCAGGTCAGATAGATCCAGGAAGGACATGCTGCCAGTAAAGATCAAACCAGTGACTGTGGCAGCACCTCTGGGATAATGTATTTAAGAAAGGGAAAAAAACCTGCACAACTGCAGCTAGAGGAGAGGAGTGAGAATGTGTGAGAGGAGCAGCCCTGCAGACACAAGGTCAACGAAGGAGGGGCAGGAGCTGCTCCAGCTTCCAGAGCAGAGATTCCCCTGCAGCCCCTGCTGCAGCCCCTGGTGAGGCAGCTGTGCCCCTGCAGCCCCTGGAGGTCCATGGGGAGCAGAGATCCACCTGCAGCCCCTGGAGGAGCCCACACCAGAGCAGGGGGATGTGCCCAAAGGAGACTGTGACCCCATGGGAAACCTGTGCTGGAGCAGGCTCCTGGCAGGACCCATGGACCAGAGATCCATGCTGGAGCAGCCTGTTCCTGAAGGATTGCAGCCTGTGGAAAGGATCCATGCTGGAACAGTTCAGGAAGAACTGCAGGGAGGGACTTCTGGTGCAGAGGTTCAAGGAATACTGTCTCCCATGACTACTCTACTCTGATTTAATTTCTAATCAATTAAAAGCATTTCCCCAAGTCCAGCCCATCTTGCCCGTGATGGTAAACAGTGAATGATCTCTCCCTGCCCTTATCTTGACTCACAAGCCTTTTGTTACATTCTCTCTCCCCTATCCAGCTGAGGAAGGGAGCAACACAGTGGCTTTGATGGATGCCTGGTGTCCTGGCAGGATTAGCCCACAACAAATGCCAAAGCCTTCTTGGTAGCAAGGCAACATAGTAACAAAAATCCTTGTGAAAAATCCTCGAAATCGGGTTGCACAAGTTAAGAGTTAAGGGAAATGACAAAGGTTGGTGTACAAACGGAGGATATTGTGAGTAAGTCTCCAGAGACCTGAAACATCACCTCATTTTTGTGGGGGGTTTACAAAAGGCTGTTGGTTTGTTTTTGTTTGAAATCTTGGTTTCTTTGGACACACACGTGTAAGGAAGCCTCAGACTGCTGTGTCTCTCAGAGGCAGCACTATTTCATGACCTTATTTGCAGTTATTTTGCCCAGGACATCTTTAGCCACTGATAGAAGGTAAAATAATATTTGAAACTGAGATGGGAGGAAAACTGGTAGATGTACTTCAGGTAATGCTGGCTGGACAAAACTGGAAGCAGTATGCCCATGAGAGCCACTCACCCTGTCATACAGCAATGTCAGATGAGGAATCAGCACAGGCTTTGGCCAGCTCTCTGCTTATTTGAGTGTTAGTAGGGGAGCCTGTCTATCTGAGGAAGCCAGTTTTACTTAAGTTAAGAGTTTAGCAGCAAGAAAACATGTTAAATGTTGTTAGTGGAATGTAAGAATGAAACAGTAAGGGCCTCCAAGGTCATGGGGAAGACATGGAAATCTATGCTGAAATTCTAAGAAAATTGGTGAAAACAGTCAAGAAGTTTTCAAGCCACAGAAAAAAAATATCTCCTTGATATTTGAAGGATTTTGCAAATTATTTTGCAGATGAAATTAATTTGGCTCAGCAGCACAGTGTTTTAAATAGAACTGGTTTGTCTGTACAGTTCCGAACAGTTCCATTTGAAATACGGCACGGACAGAGCACAGCCCTGCCTTCCAGCATGCAGTAAGCATTTGACTCACGATTCTCAATGTCCTTTAAATAACAGACCTTCTGTAACAAATGCACATGCAGAACTACCTGTTCTGTTGCAGCGTCACAGAGAGGACATGAACAGAATGAATGCTGTACCCTGCAGTAGTACATCCTGAGTAATAGAGGTCTGCAATCTTAATTTCAATGACAGGTGACTGCAGAAGATGTTTTATGAAGTTGGTTTTGGCCTAAATGTTAGGCTGTTAGCATTTGTCATATCTTTACTGGGATTTCTTCCAAAAAAATCTCTATCAACCATATTTTCTTTCATCATAAATTTCACTGGAAGTCTCTCTGCTCTAGGTTCATCTTCAACAGTGTATTTGTTAGATGAAACGGAAACAGTAGCTGAAATTTAGGAAACCAATTCAGAACTGCCAATAACTGAAAAAGCAAGTAACGTGCTGAAAAAATGTTATGAGGACAGACTGTTGGGGCTGGGCCTGTTCAGTCATCAGAAGAGCAGATTGAGAATGGATCTCACCAAAGCATACAAACATCTCAAAGTCAGTGCCAAGTGGATGGTGCCAGACTCTGTTCAATGGTGCCCAGTGACAGGACAAGAAGCAATGGCCATAAACTAAAACACAGAAAATGCTACTTCAACACATGGAAGAACTTTTTTACATAGAGGGTGGGAGAGCACTGGAACAGCTGCCCAAGTAGTTGGTGGAGTTTCCCTCTCTGGAGATATTCAAACCCACCGGATATGTTCCTGTGTCACCTGCTCCAGGTGACCCTGCCTTGGCCAGGGGAGTTGGACCGGATGATCTCCAGAGATTCCTTCCAGCCCTAACAATTTTGTCATTCTATTGGATATTCTGCACATTTATGCACAACCTAAGAACTGCATACTAGTAATGATTGCTCTTGTATTTAATAACTAGCTGTTCCAAAGCAAGTTATTAAGCAGAGTAATTGATTTTGCCTCTACAATACAGGGCAGCATGATACTGAACCAGTTCAGATATTATTTCTTCACTGTAATGCCAAGTACACCTACCATGCAGATATGAGTTTGGAAGGAGTAAAGTCACATTTGTGCAGTGGAAGAGCTCTGTTTACTGCATGCAGTGATGCCTGCAGGCCCAAAGATGCAGCTCTATGCCATACTACTCTACTTGTTCTGTGGCTGATAGTGGAAAAGACGGTTTAGATCTATTCTAAACAAGTAGTACAGACATGACTTCAACAGCTTTTCTTAGTGCAATGTCTTTTCAGGAACTGAACTAGTTACAATCACAGCCATTATCACCAGAGCTCTGAAAAAACACCAGAGAAGAACCACTGCCTTTTTGTTCACACAAAAGGCACACCAGCATACAGGAGCATACCAGATTTTTCCCTCTAATTCATTAGAAAATTTATAACTCAGTGACTTCTTGCACTCATAGAGGTTTCCTCATAGGCGTGTAACTTTGACATTTTATACAAGATATTGAAAAATCTGTAGCTTCATACCTGTGTTATAAACAGGAACCCAGTGGTAGAATTCATTCTGGTAGGGAACTGTATCAAATTCAGTGCACTGCATCTGACGGAAGGTTGGCAAGTCTTTTTGACAGGGGCTGATGTTACACATGCGGTAGCGTTTCCTTTCTCCCGTGCAGTAGTCTCCTCCAAACTGGGGTCTAGAAAAGGAACATTGAGACTGGGACATAAGACAGTGGGTAGAAAAATAATTTTAAATCAACAATGTATTTCCATCCCAGCAGCATAAAAAGGTGACTCTGAATCCTTGACAGGGTAGAGATACTGTTCACATCACACATTTGAGTACTCAAACATGGCAGAATGAAGCACAGAAATCTAGACAACTCCTGTACCCCAAAAAAGGGCTTGGCACTTCCTGGCTGAGCTCACAACAAATTAATTTATCAAACAGACTGCTTTAAATCCCATACTTTAAGTGCATTTGGCAGTTCTCTTTGAAAAGACAAATTATCCCTGCCATTAGTGATTTGTGAAAATGAGATGTGGAGTCTTCATGAACTCAGATACATAGCAGGGAATTCTGCCTTTCATGTTCTGTACCTGACAACCCGTGTGTCTGAAGCTCAAGCAAAGCTGATGACTAGAACGAAGCATGAAAGGTGAGTGCTCAGGATCAGATTGCTAGAAACTGTTCTCACCTAGTGTTTGAGGACATTTATTTACTCATTGTAGGATTAATAAAGCAATATTTACAATATTTCTGCAAAGTCTAAATGCTAAGTATGTGTTTTTTATTCATATTGTGTTGAAATAAGTTCCATGGAGGGTACGAAATAAAGAACAAGACGACTACTGTAAAATATGAATTTTACACAGGTATGCCTAACTGGGATGAGAGGTGTCAGTATCTGTGACATATGTTGATGTGGAACCTGCTGATAACAGTCTCATACAAGAAAGTTTCCAATGTCCCAAGAATCTCAAACACCTTAAACTAAAGGTAGGGAAAGACAATGCACTCAGCTTACTCTGGATTATCACACGGCCTCTCTGCACTTTGAACTCCTGCTCCACACGTCCTGGTGCAATGGGACCAGGATGACCAAACACCCCACTCGCCATGGATTGCTTCAGGAGTCTTCCCTACTGTAATGCACTCACCAGAGAAGCACCACTGAGGAGAGAAGAAGAGAGAAAGCACAAAGAGCTTCATATCATTATCACAGGGAAATGTTTCCGTGAATTATTTGTTATTTCAGCTCATGAGGGTTGAACAGTTAAGTGGAAATGTAAATGGAGATGTCAGAGGATGACCCTCCTTTGCACTCAGCAATGGCAGAGCTGCCCATGGCTCCTCTCTGTGCTTTGGCAGGCAGCACAGCTTGCAAACAGCGTGGCTCACAGTCACCTTGTTTTCCCCACACCGAGTGCCATCCGCAGCTGCATCCAGTTTGGAGCGGCAGGAGCCTTTCACCGAGCACCAGAGCGTCTGGCAAAGGTTCTGAAAAAGAAAGAGTCAAAAGAAAGATTGCAGCAGCCTAAGGCAGGGCTGAACTCCTATGGCCAAGATTTTTTAAAGCCTCCCACAGTTTTGTACAGCCACTTAAAAAACCTTGTAAGGGTTGTATTTTCAGAGGGATCAGGGTTTTTCACAAGACAGGAACCGCCAAAGGTCCAAATTTAGGTACTTATCATTGCTGTGAAAAAAGGGACTATTTGAAAAACAAAAAATGGTAAGTACTATCAAATGAATTCCTTGTAATGTGTGACTTCAAATATTCTCCTAATTGGCTGGTCAGCTCCTAGATAAACATAAGAAAAATGGCTTAAAAAACTTTGGTCAATACTCTTTGCAGATAAGGTGAACAGAAAATTGAACAATTTTCATTTGAAGAGTACTAACCAATACCATCTTCAATTTTGCATTGCTGTCTGCCTGAAAAAATCAAAGAAGGTTACAGAAGCCAAGCAGGCAAATACAAACATCATGTCTCCAACAATATTAATGGAGGTCCCAAAACTAGATGAGGAAGAAGCGATCAGATCTCTTAAAACATCAGCTTGGCAGATGGCAAGGAAATGATCTGAAAAAAAAAGCAGTCAGCTAGCTGGCAGAGGAAAAAGCATAGTGGGCTGGGAAGAGTAAAGGATCTGGTTAGTGAATGTTTGCATATTAAGTAACTCAGAAACTGGTGCCAATTTAATGCAGTAGGTTGCCAATAAAACACAGCATTCCAGATGCTGCTCCATGTGCAGTGGCTCAACTCCACGGATGAGACAGAAACTCCTGAGAGGCAATGAAGAAAGCAGGACAAGAAACACTCCAGGTACCATTTATCAAACTTCACTGATATAGTCAGAACTATTCTCTAGAAAGGGAGGACAGAGCTGGAGGGCCATTTCTCCTTGTACTGTTCACATGCACACCAGCTTTTCTTCGTTTGGCACACAGGAGCCCTAGCTGGGAACTCCTTACTGATCAGGACTTTGCATGAAACACCACTTCCAATGTGGAGAAAGCAGGGCTCTCAGAGGGACTGCCCACTGCCAATGGGAACAGCAGTAGCAAAAGCCCAGGTCTTGACACAGGCTGTTTGGATGCCATAGTCCAGTTCTGAAATACAGAACAGAGCTGGCAGCACCAACCTGTGAAGAAGGGACAGCTCCAAGTATCATCAGAGAAAAGAGTTGATAAGAAGGATCCCACCAGCAGCTCCCACTGGGATTCTGAGAGCAAGCCACATGCCAGATTTGGAAGCCAACATATAAACTGCACACTCCCAAAAATGCAGCCCCAATGGCTCGCAGCAATGTTTATCCAAGTGGGAAATGCAGAGTTTGGCTGCTCATTTCTGATCTGCTTCTGTTTAAAAAGCTAACCTTAGGCACAAGCTTTGAGAGAGTTCCCTTTAATTTACTTTCTCCATTATGTGTTTACCTTGGTTTGTCAACAAAAGAACCAGAAAAAAGTTGATGGCATGGAACATCTCAAAGCACTCCAACCCTCCAGCTGGACTACAAAGTCTGGGCTGCTGCATCTTTATTCACTGTTTTTGAGCAATGTACTCAAGACAAACTTAGTTTTGCAGTTCACTGTTTATAGTTCAAGGGTAGCATTGCTTATGAAGGTTTTGTGAAGCCATCATTGCCAGGTTCTTAAGGCAGAGCTGCCCATCTGTTCTAGCTGATTAATTTTCTCTCGTTATGAAAGTAATTCTTTATTTTAACTCTTGCACTTATAGTATATTTTGTGTTTTTACTGTTTAAAGTGTACTCTTGCACCATGCCTCAGATACCAGAGAACCAGGCACAGAAAATGAACACAGCTTTTAATTAGCAGTTACTTTTTTAATAGGTGCCCTTAGATTTCAAAGTCAAGAATTCACAGAGGGAATTTTCCATATTGATCTCCATGTCCTAGAACTATTTTCCATCTTTGAGAATACTGAAGCAACAGCAGTATGAGAGGATGCACTATGTACTGCATTCCTCTGGTGGTAACAGGCAGAAATTCATGACTCTGTCATGGACTCACTGCAAAGCCAGTGTGTTTTCTTTTCATCAGCAGTATGATATACTCTTTCCACCCAATCTGTGCCTTGAAGAAAGTTAAATCCAAAAAAACTCAGTTTCACTGGAGCCAGTGGAAGTTTTGGAGAAAAAAGCAATAAAATTAGTGCTCTGATCTCCTACAGACTGTTCTATAGGAAGCTGAGGCTCTAGCTATGACTTGAAAAATTCTTCCATCTAACACATATTTTGCTTTTCTTTACCTAATTAGAGGGACAATATTGATATACTTCCCAGGACACTTTGCTGCCTAACTGCTTCAGAGAAACCGCTATCTGAATTATAAATATCAGTTTTTACTAAGTGTAATCACTGAACCCCAGGGCCTCTTCAGCTAAATGCAGATTGTTCTCTCAAAAAGGATCTGTTGATCAAATTCAGCCAGACATTAAAATGTACAAAACAAAAGCAGCTTGTCAGTGAGCAAGGTTAAGTAAATAGAGGAAAGTCAAAAGAGTCAGACCTCTTAGACAAAACAACAAAAAAGACTGATGATTCAACATTTCAGGTTGTCTCTACTGTTCACAATTCCATCTCCTGCCAGTGCAACTAACAGCAAAATACAGGCCTTTCAGTAAAATGCAAAAAGAGATGATACCAATTAATTTTCTGACATATGTCTAGCTGTAAAATTGGTTAATCAGGAGATGTGAATGTAAAGGCCTATTAGGTTCAAACTCTAGGAGAGACAGACTGAGCCAATACTGCAAAATTACATCCTAATTTTCTATCCGTACGAACAGACAAATTACACTAACTAAGAAAACTGTAACAGCAGGTAATGAAAGTAATCTTTCAATACCTTCTTCGGATTCAGCAGTTGTAGTTCAACACTGGTAATCATGTTATCTATTGAGGTTGAAAAGATTAATCAGAAATAACTTCTCCAAGAAAAGGGTAGATAGAGATACACATAATTATCTGAATGGAATAAACAGTCAACATCAGCAGTGTCCAGTCCACAGCTGTGTTCTTACCAACACTGCCAATTGCCAAAACACATCTGTGTTTGACAGGGTCAGTAGCCTGGGTGCTGTCTCCAGTATTTACTGAACACTTCTGCTCAAAACCCAGGAAAATTAGTGATCACTTAGCTAGGCTAGCACTTGGACATACTGTTTCTGAGATGTTCTATGTATAAAAATGCTGTACAGACCCAAAGAGCTCTGAACATTCTAGGTACCTGTAAAATACCGTGCCAGTGTACTTTAGCTAGTACAGCCTGTTACTCTGCAGGGAACCAAGATCTTGTGAGAGCTGCTGTGACTACACTGTTCCCTTGCATCTCCTCACAATACTGTTTTGCTGTGTGGGGTACTGTGTGAATTATGCATTTCTGCACAAATATCTAATGTTCTATGCAAAAATACTGGTTTTTAAAAATAAGTACTTTCCACAGAGAGTGAAATATTCATCATAAGAGTGTAATCATAAAAAGTGATCAGAAAGTGACATCATAAAGCGTGTGAAAAATCGGGATGTATGGGAAGAGAATACAACCCTAATTTTTTCAGAAAATTCTTCCTAGAACTGAAGATTTGTTCCCAGAATTATTTGATCAATTGAAAGCCACAAGGTTGAAGAATATTTTTAAATTGGATTTAATTTGCATTAATAATTTGCCTAAGAATTAGTATTACAAGTTTAAAACCAAAATTACTCCACTGCTGAAGGAGAGGCACCTAACCATAGGAACGGTTAAGATCCAACAAAGAATTTGGAAAAACATGGCAATTGCTTCCAGAATATGCAGAATTAAGTGTGTTAGGCAAAGCCTGCACTGCACATCTAGCCTCTGAGCCTCTAAACATGCTGCATTTGTAAGTGAAGTGCACTGAATGCACTTCCATGCTGCTCAAGAGTTTTGAATTCTTACTAGGAGAATGAAGAAAAGCATTCAGCACTTACATCCACATCTTCACAGAATGTAGCATTAGAACCATATTGAAGCTGGCATTGGTGGTGCACATCATAAATCACTCCAGGAGCAATGATTGGGGACTTCAGAACTTCTTTTTGGGGGATGTCATCCAGACAGAATCCCCACCCACGACTAAAAGACAAAAATTCCATATTAAAAGACTCCCTACCACCACAGTTGTTTGACACTTCTATAAAGACTTTTAGTATCTATTTCCTGGGGGCAATTTTGATTATGGCCCATGTAAATAATACTTCCAGAGTGTAGCCAAGTTATGCTGAAATGCTGCAAACAAAATAGTTACTTTGCCTAGCAAGAGATGGTTTTGAAATGGCAAAATACACCTTATCAAAGCGGAAACATTGTGAGCTCAGTATGGTTTGCAGAGTGGCTTCAGAGAACCCCACAGTCTCTGGTTAAAGTTATACCACATTGCTGCTCTTAAAAAGTATGGAACAGATTTGAACAAGGCACTGAAGCCAAACACAGGCCACTGTGGCCAAAGGCAAAGTCTCTGAAATTCTATCAGTGCCCTTGATGGAAAGGCTTCTTTCTTCCTGGTAACTCCAAAAAGCTGCAGATTGCACCAAGCCTAGCCAATGCCATAAGACTTGAGTTCACTTCCAGACTACAAGACTACACAGAGCTTTTCCCAAATAAGTAAGCAACAGGACAGTGGTATGTCCCCCATGGAAACCAACTCATGCACACTAAAACCCCCTACAATTATCAGTACAATAATACAAGATGAACTTTAAACTCCAGTGCAGCTGTGCTCAATTCAGGCAAATGCTAGAGCCTGATCACTCACTCTAGGAACCGTGTGATGTACTCCTTGCTGCACTGTGACCAGGTGAGTGGAGTAGGATCATACTGCAACTGTCGGGACATAATATACGGGCGCTTTCCAGCAGGCTCACAGTCATTCTCCTTTCCATCGTGCTGGATTCCAAAACTGGAGACAAAAAACAGCATCTAATAATTCCAGCTGATTTGCTGTACTACAACATCTACCTACAGGTTCCACTACGTGCTTAAAAAGACACTTAAGTTGCCTCCCCTCCTGCAGAGCTGTAGTTATGTGTTTGCTATAAGAAAATGCACACATAGAACACACAGTCCAAAATCTATGAAAAATCTACACCCCCACAAGCTTTCAAATGTCTGTTATGCACAGCAGTATTGTCCTGCACAAAAAAAGGAACAGACTGTCACAGACTGTACTTGTATACTTTTACAAACACTAGTTTATAGTTGAGGCAGAAGTCAGTTTAAACCTGAAAGTTATGTTACAGCTGTTACACCTAAGACTGCTTCCTAACACTTGAACCCAAACTTGCACCACTTTAACTTTGTTATGTTCTATCTTAGACTCTCTCATAATTATGTCTCTACTGCTTTTTTATTTTCAAAACTTTTGATAGACTGCACCAGAGATATTGTTTACAAAATTATTGAATGTTCAATGAATTTGCCTCCAACCTCTATTCCTTCATCCTATTTAATTTTCTCAATCTATGTAAACAGATCTCCATAGCAGGTTCTCTCCAACATCTCTGACTTGCTGAGAATTTTTTTTTTCAACAGCTTGCAGAAGTTATAAACACCAAAGTTTGGATGGGATTCAACGAGTAAACACGCATGCCTCTACACCACCTCAATGTGAGGATTATCTGAAATAACAACATACAAAGATATTGATATATGGAGGTGTTGACACCTACATTGTTAACATCTGGATGTGTGTAAGTCCTGAGAGCAGTGAGAGCTTACTCAGGTCATGATTCAGTCATGAATCAGATAAAGTGTGTTCAAAATACTGAAGGCTACATTTCTCAAAAATGTAATCATATTATGACTCAAAAGTTCCAAAAGCAGAGCTAATTTCAGTCAGAATCAATTCCGGTAATGAGTCATAAGCATAAATGCAAGGATCTCCCCTTTCTGAAAGGCTCTTTTCCACAAATAGGGTCTGTTGAATTGTAAGGCTGTAAACATCTAGAGACAGCGTGAGGGAGATCTGACTTTCGGCATTCATCTAGGCATGGAAGCATGTCTGCCTTCTTACTTCTTGTTCACCTGTTCTTACAAACCTGAACTTCTTAATTTGTGTACACTGACCTGGCTTGAGGTTAACAGTGTGGCAGTATTCAACATTCCTTATGGAGACAGTCCTTAAGGAAATGCCCTGCACCACTCCTGCAAGGGCAAGTACAGAGGTACTGAGCATTACAGCATCCAAAGGACAGAGCCACCAGCCAGCCAGGATAGAGAAGGAGAAGGTCACACGTGGATCAATCAATGAAGTCTCTTCAGATCATATGTGTGAATGAAAACAATTCAGCAACAGGCCATGGGGACCAAGTGACTTAAACCCACAGCACCCAGATCCAATTGCAGTGATTTCAGCATTGTTTATTTATACTATTTCCTTTCTGGCAATGGAGAAGTTGAATAAAGAGATAAAGAGTGGCAAATTAATGGGCAACAGGGTCATTGCCATCATCATCATCATCATCATATCCTATCAGGAAACAGTGACTCCATCTTGATTGGTGGCTGGGTGCACAGTGAAATTAATGTGATTGTAGATAAAGCAATGCATGTGTGGCTTAGCCAAGGAATGCAGTCCAGTTGAAAAGTGCCAGCACTATAGTCAAACCAGAGTATTCATGAGATAATCCTCTGCCCTGAAGAAAACAGCTGTGTCCATACAGTTTCACAAATCAATTTTTTTAAGTGAGTCAATAAACTATCTAACCAACAAAAACACCTCCAGAAACCTAAAATTCTGAGAAATTTAGTTCAAACAAAAACACCCAATCATAAAAAAAAAATTACCACATCTAAAACTAAATGTCTAGGAAATTTATTTATCTTGACCTAAGTGTACCCACAATAGCATTATTATACAGAAAATACCACTAACTAAAAAATACTCTAAAAAGACTTTACTGGTTCATCAAAAAAAAAGAATAAATATTAAATATAATGTATTGTAAGATTAATATATGTTTTCCTATTTGAGTTTCACTATATGAGTTTAAAATGTTTTCTTGCTAATCTGCACTACTGAAATGCCTTGACATTATAAGACAGGTTTGTTTTCTCTAAATGTTTTGGATCGACCTGGAGATTGTCAAAAGTAATTGCATAGAAATCTAGCACATGTTTAGAAAAATTAACACGTTTGAGTGATGCTTCTTTGTAGCTTAATCATTTCATCCTGATGTACTGAATAGTTGTATATTTAAAACACAGGTCAAAGGCTGAAGAATTTATTTATTTGCTTTGAAATAAGTTTTTATTTCAATAATAGAGACATTAACTCACTCCTTGTTTTGTTTCTGTCTCACAATTTGAGTAATAACACGCAAACAACAAATTCAACACAGACAGGTTCCCCCTTCCCTGTCAACTGTACCTGTGTCCAAGTTCATGGGCAATAGTGAAAGCCAAGGGAAGGCCAGAGTCCTCGTTGATGTTGCAGCTCCTGTGAGGCTGACACATGCCTGACAGGTGAGACAAGCCTAAGGTTTCACAGGGACGGTTCATGCCAGCACAAATGTCCTTTCTAGAATCACAAAAGAGATGTGCCATTTAAAGAGCTTAAAACCAACTCTGGAGTGTCACTGACACTGGATAGCAAGCTTCCATCTCATTATGTGCTAATTTGCATTTTAAGTAAATCGTAGTGGTCTTTTACAAACACGTATGGAACGACATGCACTTGTTCTACTACTATCTTTATACTGCTATAGTCTGTATAGTATATAGTATATATAGTATATATATACACTATATATATAGCATTTATGTGGTTGTAGTGCCTAGATACATACACTTGTTGTGTATACTTGTTGTGTAACTCCCATAAGTCAAAGTCTTAGAACCTCTGTGTCTGACAGCATTTTAAAGCAAGGTTTACTAAAGTCACCCCAGCTCAGCTCCATTCAAAT
>VYXF01006318.1:282385-333615 GCA_013397295.1 Polioptila caerulea | reverse complement strand
CAGCTCCATTCAAATGAACTGTCTGAGTATTTCATATTTAGGGAGTGAAATCTCACATCATTGTGAGACTTTATTTCACATTCTTATTTTAAGATTTTTGACTGAGAAAAGGTTGAAAACGTGGAGAATGGTCAAAGGGTGCACTTAATGATCTTAGTCTTTTCCAACTTAATGATTCTGCAACTCATTTTTTACTGAGCCACCTGAGAGGTGTTTCAGGTTGGTTTTTTTTTTGCCTGACAGACTTTAGCCAAGGACTGGTTTTTTAGACCATAGACCCAACTTTTCTGCCACCTCTGTGCAAACTGAATAAATTTTTACAGATCTGCAGAAGCCCCATTTCATGCCACAACATAAACTCCCTGCATAACCTCAGACCACCTCACTTTCAAGTTTTCTGTTCCTCCCCTGCTTAGACACTAAAAAATATTTTGTGTCTCCTTAAATATGGAGATATTTAAAAATCATATGCTTTAAAGCTTAAAAATGAATGGCACTATATTTGGACAATACTCTTCCTTTCTGAGCTGCACCTGCACATTTCTTCCAGAGTTGTTCATCTACATGCTACCTTGTTTTGGTGTACTGTCTCAAAGAAGAATAGAGCAGTCATTGAGCACAAAATGAGATTGGATCAAGTGGGGAAAATGACCTGAGCTGTGGAAATTGCTCACCTCTCGGGACCCACAAATCTCTATTTTGTGACTAAGATGCATCTCTAACTCCTATGTACAAGTAGTGTCATAAATATTTTGACCACGTTTCTGAGCTCTGTGCAGGATGACCTAGGTGATGGCATGAGCCTATAAAGTAAATATCATCACCAAAGAAATGCAACTGAACAACAGTCAGTCACTGCTGTCATACCTGGTAAGAAGGACAGCCACATCATGGTGTGTGGGGTTGACATCACTCTTGGGATTGACACTCTTCTGCCACTTGCAGAAGCTGGCTAATGTCTTATCAGCATGGTGCACTATCTTCAAGCCTTGCTAATGGGAAATGAAGGAATATATTACTGGAAAGACCACATTGCATTGCAGTAACACTCCAGTGAAGTCAGCTATGAAGATGGGTAATCTAAATGCAATCGATTATGCTTTTGCCTAAAGTTAGAGCCATCATTAGGAGCAATGACACCTATTTATCTAACACTGAATATTAAGTTAGAATGTTGGCATTTCTGTAATTGATGCAGCTAAAGGAAAAATTACAGAATGCAGAACTCTACGTATGTTTTGATAAATGAGCTTCATAAGATCCAACACTGAACTGACACTTTCAAACATTTTATATCCTCTTGAAATCAGATTTTCCTCTGAATAGGTGAAGATTACTTCTTGTGGGACTTCATGATCAGATTTGTCATTCAGTATTATGTGAACAGTGTCACATTCAGACAACAATTATGCTTCTAATAGAGTATTTCACAATATTTTTCTATTCCAAAGAGAAACAATGTGGATATAAATGTTTCTTCCTCAACTTATTATTATACAGTTTACATGCAAATTACAAAAAAACCTTAAATAAAAAGTATGCAAAATAAATTCATCCAAAATTGAATTTTCTAGTTTCTGGTCTTGAACACTCAGTTTATCTTGCCTCAGTTTGCTTTATTTTTAACAAGCTTCGAAGTATGGGATTAACTGTTACCAGACAGTAACTTCTGAGGAACTTAAAAACAAATTTTGAAAGGTATTTAACACTGTTACTTCCAACATTGCCATTCCTCAACTGAACAGGAACTCATGTCTTTTATCCAAACCGCCACAGAATTAGCAAATACAGTTAATTGGAAGTCATCATGGATCTCAGGTCCTAATTGTCCTGTTGAGGTGCAAGCACAAGTTTTTGTCCCACTTATACTTACTCAGAGAGTTATAAGGACAGACTCCATCCCAGCAAATATTTCTGAAGACATAAACTTGAGGTTTGGTTTACTGCCTTCAATAGCACAGGGACCATCTGGCTTGTGGGTATAAATTTTAAGCCACGGAGAAAATCTCTTTAAGGTGTTCCTCTGGTAAGAGCTAGCTATATCATGCACAGTATTTAAAAAATAACCATGACAACCAGCATGTATTTAAGCACATAGTAACATATTTGTGAAGCAGAGACATTTGAAACTATAAATATACAGCTAGTTACAGCAATTAACATCTACTTTGTCCTCATTTTCCTTTGTTTCAAAAGAGATTCAAAAAGAAAAATATATGTTTGAACTGTACATTAAGAGGTTTACCTATTCAGAGACCTGGAAATACCATAGCACTACAGTTCATAATACATTTCAAACAATGCTAGGTAATTAGATCATGAATTTTGATGTGTAGTTTCCGTTTCTCATCTAGTCTTCTTTGGCATCTCATGTTTTTCTGACACTGGGGAGAGTCTATTTCCCCATTCTTAACCTGCCTGTTTTAATTACATTTTCCTACACAATTATATGCAGAAATACCTGAAGTCATCAGCTAAAATACTTTGCTATCCAGGGCAGCATTTATTCCTAAAACCAGGAATGTTGTAGGTCAATAACAGAGTAAATTTAAAACACTAATTTAAGTAAATATCATTACAGTTCAATGCATTGAACACAGAAGTTTTGTAAGTGATATTTTGAGATGAATAAAAACCTTACCTCCACCTCCTCAAAGAGAATGAGCCGAACCAGCACAATGTGAATTGCATTGCCAATGCTTGGATCATGGAACAACCCTGTGACCTGTGCCAGAGCCAGGAGATATGAGATTAACTGATTCCTCTAGAGCAGAATACAAATTCGGATGGAAAATACATTTACTTCTAGCATAATGTTGATCTGGGGACTGTTTTGCTTTTTAAATTCTCAAATCATTGAAAGTTTACTGAAATGCAATAAATGTTACAACTTCTGCAAAGGCTAACTCTGTAAAATGAATGATGATACAGCATTTGGCAAGTTACTAAGCTGAAGAGCAAAAGCTCAAACAAAATTATATTAGTTCCATTTCCCTTTCAAAAATTTCTAAGTTCATAAAGACATTAGCAGAAAGGAACACAACACCTACAGTCATACAACACTGATGGAGAGGTCCACTCAGGGTGCAAATAAACCAGCATATCAAATTGTCCTGTTTTAAATGAATAGGATTCTATTGCAAAAAGAAAAATTTAGCCAGTACTAGGCAAAGAGAAATTAGTTGAATAATGGCTACTCTTGTGTTTTCAGAGTACAGGAGAGGATGATAAGAACAAAAGCAAAGATAATGACTCCATTCAAAAAAGACTCCACATATAAAAGAGCAAGAACTGAACTCTGCAAAAATATGACCCAGTTGTTATAAACATCATCACAATGTTGAATTAGGCATGAGGAAAAGGAATCAGAGCAGAAGATAATCACAACCTATCTATACATATTTATATATGTGACCTATGCCTATTTCCTATCACAGGAAACAGGAATGAACACAATGAATTGCCTTTGGGTCAAAACTGTTATGGAGAAAATAAACTAAATGAGAAAATACCAAAATGAAGTAGAAATTGTGTTTACAGAGGTCTGATTTGGGTATGGATCTTTTCCAAGGTACTCAACTGAAAATTGAAACATTTTAAGTAACCCTAATATCTAAGGTCAGACTGCAGGGAAAATGTCGAGTCTTGTTTGTTCCTGAACCTGATAATGACTGGGGTTTATTCCATGCACTTTTCTCTTTGTGGACAAACCCTCACGTGCTTGAACAACCTTTGTACCTGTTTACTCAAGCCCATTGCCTCAGCAGTAAGTCAGACTTCCGGGGGCACAGCTGGGAACACGCTGTATAAACTCACAGGAGAGATCATCATGGCTAGAAGTGCACTCTGATTACCTCCACATATATTGCACATTTGCATGATGACCAGACAGAACACATCCTCAATATACTCTCAAGATCAATATCTAGCATGATACACACAATATTGATAACAAGTATTAATAACAGAAGACATATCTATGGGCAGATGCTATGGCTTTTCCCAGAACAAATTATATTTTGAAACTTGCCACACAGGAAAGCATTTGAAGTCCAACTTTTCTTTATTCCAATGTGAACTTTGTACTCCAAGGAGGATACTAATATGGAAAAACAGTTGTGTTGGCTTCAACAGGTGCAGTTAACTTGCTTCATAATAGATCATATATTGCTATTTGGATTTGTGACCAAAGCATTTGTATTTTAGGTTTTGCAAAGTTACTACAATTTTCAGCAGGCTCCTTTGTGCCTTTCTCATCCACAAATACGTGAATGAATTCATATGCTTAAAACCTGCAGAAATTCTGCCACAGCCAAAAATCTGAAATCATCACTGAGCAACAGGTTCCAAGGGAGACAGAGAATTTAAGTGAAAAGAAAGCTAGTACAAGCATTTATAGCTAAGAGACTTCTTTAGCATAAATCCAGAGAAAAAATATGCCTAAACAAAATACAAGGTAAAAATTACTTAAAAACACAGTTTCAATTCATATATATTAATGATACAACATTTTCTCAACTAGCAACGCTGCAGAGCTGTTAGAAGATCAGCAGCATAATCAAACATAGGTTTGCTTCATTTATCTATCTAAAAACCCCACAATATTGTACCTACCATATTCATTATAGTGAGGATATATGACTCCACGTGGTCACTTCCATGATATTCAACCATTTTGCTGTCTGCAACCACAAGTGTCTCCACCCATCGCTCCTTGCTGACAGAGCGCCGAGAAATCCTTCTGACAGCTGCATGATTTTGTTCCCATCTCTCCCTCCGATGCTGCTGCTCTTTGAAAAAGCTGTGGGTATCTGGAAGAGTAAAAAGCAACACTGTTTTGAACATATTTACAAGCTTGAACTTTATGGCTGTGATACTTACAAGATGATACTAGCTGGAAGAAACTCTTCCGGCTGCCACCCAACTGGTCCACTGCAGGGGCAACCCCAAAGTAACACTAGACTGCTATGGACCCTGCCCAGTGAAGTTCTGAACTTCCTGAGATGGATTAAACACTCATCAAAAAGTCACCCCACTCAAACACAAGAGACTACATTGTGAGACAGAGCCAAGCTACAACAAGTCCAATTGGGGATATTCTTTTCAAGGAGTTTTTCTCCTGTGGTTTGGCTCTAACCTCTCTAAGGACACCAGCTGATAGTTTAAGATAAGGGATATGCTTTCTTCACAGGCAGCACATTTTCTCATCAGGACAGCACATTAAGTCCAGTGCTGTGCCACCTCCAAGAATGCCTTGTTCTGTGCATGGAGAATATCCTTGACAAGTGGGGACACTTGACCAGCAGATGTCATCTAGATACCAGCAGGGCAGCCACAGGATCCTTGCCTGCTGCCATCCTGCCTGATGATAGAACAGACACTGCTTCCACTGTAATTTTGGGATCTGTGCATCTAATGCTTTTCAGGAAGAAGTCTCTGCTCTGAAGGGTTGCTAACAACCTTGCACTGTGTTCAGGGGGGCTAATGACTCTCCAGTCACTCTAGCCTTGAATGCCAGCTCTCCATGTTACCAGGGAAATACAGTGCCTTAAATAACACAGGGCCTGAAAAGCAAACGAGATGCCAGTTTGACAGCAACTGCTGGCATTTTTCCAACCCCTAACCCTGAAAAATGCTTCTACAGTGGTCAAATTTCATGAGTCCTACAAAGGATCAGGAGCACCTGTTTTTGTTACATGTATTGCAGTAGTCCCTTCTCGTCTCATTCATGAAAGATGATGTCCTAATTCTGGATGGGGCACATCCACCAGCCAGAAAGACAGTTCCAAACTTAGAGCCTTTCCAGTGCCATCTCCATGAGTGTGTTGCAGGGGACAGTTGTCCAGCATTATCTCCATGTCATGTCCAGCAGTACCCAGTACTGAGGAGCAGTTACCCAGATATCCCTGGAGAATGGACAGCCTGGCAGCTGGGTCCCTTCCTACCAGCTACAGCTTTGTCATGAATGAGCTGTTTGCCCTTTAGACCCGAGCACAGGCAGAATAATCACGGCATCTTGCGTACCTAACAAAATGTGGCACCACCGGATGTGTACATCTCTTGATGTAAAAGATGGTAAGTATCCTGGTTTATAAATTCAGGTTTTCAGAAATACATTCTCTGAGGTCAGCTGAAGGATGCCCTGATCCTGATAACACATAATGTGTACAATTGAAATATGGCACGTAAATAAACAAAATTACACCAGCCACGTTTAGAACTGAGACACTGTGCGCGAATGTGCTGTACGCAACAGCAATGAGCTATCACTGCTATAACCTGCACCCTAACCCCACTAACCCACACTGCAGCACCACTCCAGCTGTCTCCCTCAATCTTTGTTCAGTTACAGATACCATCTCATCAATGAGGGGCTATTTATAGGCTGGTATTCATTAACCTCCCTTGTATATTTGCACAGTTTCCAGCATTCTTATTTCTGTGAATCACAGTTCTCATTATCTACATTTTTAAGGGTTTTGTGCTGAGAAAAACCTTTCCCACAGCTATCTGAACAAAAAACTCCATTCAGACTGCTGGTTAAGTGCTTTGTTTATGGCCAAATAAAACCTCAGGCCAGCTGTCAGGTTTTCTGTTTACAACTAGCAAAAAGTATTGCTAATTGTCTGGGCAGCTGATAGCACTGGAGGTAAAATTGTTTCATTTTATAGAGAATGCGGTGGTGAACAACCCTCAGGGAAAAGTTTGGAGTTCTGGTTAAGCATGAGGCTCTGTAATGTGTGAAGATCAGAGAAGAGGTAAAAATGAATGCCAGATAGCCAGAGGATTCTGCAGAAAAACTCTCCTCAGTGATGGATAACATCCTGTGCAGGGTGCATCACCTGGACAGGTGACATCCAAGGACTGGATCCCCACTGCATGAAGTCTCCTGGCAGCTTTTTTAGTTAGACAAAGCAGAGAGGGAAAGCCTCTTGGAGCCACACTAAAATACAGGCAGCTACATAGTTCTGCTTTTATGTCTCTCCAAATTTTGACTGTCTCTTATAACCATCTAACCGTGAAGTTAAATAACCTTATCTTGCTTTTATCTTCAATGAGCAAAGTGTTACAAGTGATTTCAGATTTACTGAGAAGCCACAGGGATCCTGTTGTCCAGGCATGGATGTCTTGACTGGGAGCCCACCAGTTCAGGACCATTCAAGAAACAATGAATGGCCTGAGACTAGGAACAATGCTGCCTGAGGAAAGCCTCTCTTCCATCATAACTGCTGAGCACAGCTCATTCCACAAGAAAGAGAAGAGAGAAAAGGGGTACTCCTATCCTGAGGGTTTCTGTGGATTTCTGAAGAAGAGGTATAACACAGGAATAGTGCTGGAGTCTTAGGAACAGAAAAGGAATGTAGTGCTGAGAGTGTAGCCAGGACAGCCTAAGACTAAACAAAAGCAAGTTTGGTAAGAGATTCAGATAACAAACTGCACAAAATTCAAGCAGCAATACTCAGAAGTTTCTAGCTATTGGGAGATAATTTTGCAGATGTGAAGCTTTTATTAGAAAAACTGATTGAGCCCAACAAGTAACATACCACGTCCCAACATGGATATGTGATATCCAGACATTTGTCTGCACAACCAGAAGAAATGGTGTAGATGACAACATTTCATCAGTGTCTAGGTAGAAATGGCTGATAAACTTCAGCAAAACAGTTGGGTTTTAAGATCAAATTCCAAATTGTTTTAAGTGAAAATAAAAACATCCCTTGAAACTACCCTACTAATCCTACTTGACTAACAACAACATAAAAGACCCTTAACTTTCAGCTACTAGGAAAGATTTTAAGTTATCTGTAAGATTCAACCATATAAGAAAAAAACAGTATTGCACAAACTTCTTCAGGACATTTTAAAGCTGCATGGTTTCTGTATATGAAAGAAAAGCTCTACTCTCCAACAAATCAATTTAATTTTTCATCAGGATAACAGTCTATGCCAGTCCTCTGTAAGAAAGAGCATTCTAATCTTTAACTATCAATGACCTCACTTATAAAAAAAAAACCCACTTGAGTTCTTCTTCACTTTTAACAACTCATCCATTTAAAATTAGCATTATTGTCAAGCAGTTAATTTCTGCTTGCCTTCCACATCTCCAAACCCCCTTAAAGAGCAAACATAACTCAGCTCACTTAAAGACATTAGCTGAGATTCACAGAAAAAAAGGTTTTTCCCCACTTTTGTTTCCTGCTGGTGCTGCTCAAGGAAGAACACAGTGCAACTGAAGTTTCCAGAAGAGGAGAATGACTGAGTTGTAGAGGAGAACTCTACAAATGAAGACTGTCACACAAAATATAGTAGCATTAATTTGTGTCTTCACTTTCTACTGTCAGCTCCCTTCTCTCTGTGTAAGAGCTCTGTCATTTTTTGTCACTCTATACTGTTCACAGTCAAAATACTACAGCCCCAGACAGGAGGTGTGAAAGATGCTAGATGAATAAATTCCACACTGATTCCTATCTTGCTACATCATGACTCTTCCAAAAACTTCCACTTTGTTCTAAGACATGCCTTTAGTGAAAGTATTAACAAAATGATACAGTTTAGGGGTGAGTTTCCCAAGAGGTCAATCAATCATGTTGAAACACAGTTGCTGTACAAGCCATACTCTCTTTCATTCATAAGAAATTATGCAACTTTCATAGCTGATCTACTGCGAAAACTTACTAATTGTTTGCAAATCAAATGCAGTAAGTAATCCTCTTCCCCTATTCTAAGAACCCCTCCCAAAATAAATAAGTTAGTTTTGTACACACAGGAACTGCTTATAAACAGACAAAAACAAGCCTGGATGATGACAAAGTAAGGACTCACATGCCATAATGGGAAAACTGTTGTAAAAAAGAAAGGGAGTGTGTGAATTTAAAACTGAGCACATAACCAAACCAGCTCTTTTTATAAGCATTTCTAAAACAGGCCAAGCTAAGTCACATAAATGCTTTCTGAGTGTGAAGAAGTGTTCACACAGGAAACTATTACAACTACTTAATCACGTACAAGCCCATGCTGACAACTCCCAAGTCCCAGCAAAAACAAGCACAGAGAAAGAAAGCTTACAACTCAGCAAGGTTTGTTTAACTTTGACATTCCTGCTGTCAAAAACATGGCATATCAAATAGTGAAGTCACACCACTCTGAAGTAGAATGAAGCTAAAATTGGACCTGTCTTGACTGATGCACTTAATCAGATACAGCTGCTGAGTATCTGCTGCTCATTTCCACTCAGGCTGTAAAGATGGAATGATAGATGTGCTGGGCATCAGGAGGTACTCAGAGAACAATGTCATGGGAGACATGTGCCTGAAGTTGCCAATGTTTTGCATCAATGACTGTCCTTCTGCCTGACAGTTCTTATTTTTTTACCCATGAATTAAACACATAGTCAATAAAGGACAATTAAAAATTGTATCTGTTTCAGAGGCTTTCCTAGGAGTACATTACTCCATGTAATTTGAACTTTCCATGCTCATTCACTTGGCAACTTTAGTGTCTCGTGCCTCTTGTTTTAGTGAAAACATTAATGAAATTGATTAAAAGAATAAGGTGACATTTCTATAAATTAATCTAGTTCTTGGTAAAATGGCATCTCAATACAATTCAATTTGCAGCACAATTCTATTAAAATTTAAAGAAAAGCAAATATCATCTAAAACAGAGTACATTCACTGTAAAACAAATTTGCAGATTACAAATGCCTAATGAATTATATCTATGTAATAAGTGTCTTACCAAATAATTTAAGAACTACTAACCTAAAAATAATAGAGAAATGCAGTTTCGGGGTACCATTGTTATGCAAATGAGAATGAAAACATATGGGCTTTATTAATATTCTTTCTCTTTTTATTTCTCTCTGAAAATTCATTCACACAAAATTTATGAAAATGTCTTAGAGGGACATCTTGAAGTAGTTGTCTGCATTGGCAGGGTTGATCTGATTTTCAGTTTGGTTTTCCAAATAGTAACTAGAATTTCTTGAATCAGACTCCAAGAATCTCTGTTCCATATTTTTGTTCCAAAAATTAATGTTCCATAAATATAATTCACATAATAATGAGAAAACCCCAAACTGGTTACATACTGTCAATCAGAGGTCACCATCCAGTTGTAGCCAGGACCAAGAACAAGGCTAAAAGGCTACAATGTCTTATTCATTATAACAAAGATAGTTTGTTATTCATTATAACAAAGACATGGAGGTGCTGAAGAATGTCCAGAGAAGGACAATGGGACTGGGGAAGGCTCTGGAGCACAAGTCTGTTGAGGAGCAGCTGAGGGAGCTGGGGGTGGTTATGCTGGAGAAAAGGAGGCTCAGGAGGGACCTGATCGCTCTTTACAACTCCCTGACAGAGGGGTGTCACCAGATGGGAGGTGGTCTCTTTTCCCAGGTAACTAGGGACAGGATGAGAGGAAATGGCCTCTCAAGTTGAGCCAGCAGGGCTGGGTTCAGGCTGGGCATTAGGGACAAGTTCTCCAAAAGTCATGCCAAGCACTGGAAGATGCTGCCTAGCGCAGCAGTGGAGTCAGAATTCCCAGAGGTATTTAAAAGACATGTAGATGTGGCACTTAGGGACATGGTTTACTGGTGGGCTTGGCAGTGTTGGGATAACAGTTGGACTCAATGATCTTAGAGGTCTCTTCCAACCTAAACGATTCTGTGACTCTATTCTCCCAGCTTGCATGCAGGAGGTAAGTTTGTGCTGGCACTACAGAACTCAGCAGTGAAAGAAAGTTCTGAAATGTTCTAAGGGTACATGTTTTATGGGGATTTGTGGACAGGAATAGAGTTATGAACCAGCAGGATTCAGTAACTGGCAGCACAGGTCTCTGTGTGGAGTGCCCATTAGTTCTTTAAAGTCACTTAAGTGATTTTCACAAAGGCACTCATTGCAAGCTGCCCTAATGCCAGGCTCCAAGAGCTGGCAAGACTGTAGGAATGGTCAACAGAGCACCAGTGCAAGGAAAGGTGCAAGAACAAAAACCCACCCAATTATGGTGGAAGAAGCAAAGGACAGGAAAGGACTACTAAGGATTGTAATTCCAAGGATTTGGGCAGAGTGAATGCTTTACATGGAAGGTTTGATCTTTGCAGGTGACTTGGACAAGAGAGAATGTGGTTTTCAAGCTGTGAAAATTGCAACCAGCCTCTAAAGGGACTAGAGGCAGCTCAAAGGGGCCTCCAGCTGCTGGCTTTATTAGGTGTTTGCATGCAGCAGCAGGCTGGGTGCTATGCCATGGGGACTGGGTAGAGTCATTCCTCTGGCACAAAAGCAACTTGAGCCTCTTATAATATTCATGCTCATATAGGGACATTCACAAGACCAACTGAATCTAAGCCCAGCAAACATTAGCAGTCATCTCCCCATGAAAGAATAACTGAGAATAATCATATTTGATTCATGGATTCTAAGTAAACTTGTGCATTTCCTTGTGAAAACATTTTCCTTCAGAAATCAGCAACTCTACTTTTATCAGACACCATACTCCATATGGTACTGATACTTATCAAATCCTAGTATGAAGAACCATTTCTTTCTGTTCCCAACAGAACCAGAAGCTCAAGAGTAAAGGAGGCAGGTGTGAGAGCATAATTCTCTCCTCTGGACTGTAATATGCTTTCTTCCACACTGGTCCATCCTCAGCCATGGTTTCCTGTGATTTGACCAGGGATAAACTGTTGCAGAACTGAAGAGGAGCACTTGGGTTTCCCCATGCAGAAAAACAAGGGGCTTCTGCTACCACTTGCTTTCTTGTTTAGCTCACAGAATCACAGAATAGCCCTCTGCAAACACTTCAGTATGCCACTGCACCTCCCTAGAGAGGACAGACTGCTGCTCCATACACCCCAGGGGCCCGTATTGGCTTTTTCAGGCTTGCAGCAACTGAGGAAAGTCTTCCTCCACACAGACACCCTTTGCAAAATGCCCCTTTTAATATCCTCATCGTGCCAAAACCAGTATGTTTTAAGGGCTTAAGGACTACAGGTGCTTGTCTCAAATACTGTCAAGGCCACAGATGGAACTTGCCATAAGATAAATCACCACAGTGAGAACTTGAGTTAAGCACAGAAGGGAGGAATTTGCAACAGGAAGGTGCTATTCCAGGTCTGGCGGCAGGATCTGGTTAGCATATCCTGGTTAGCACATCCAGACAAAAATTCCTCCTGTGGCAAATGGTGGAAAAGGAAGCACCTGCTCATCCATGTATCACCCCAAGTTATGTGAATACCATCTGTGAATACCATCCCGTGGCTCCCTGGAACTTGGGCTATATGGAAGTGGTACTCCAGGATGCCAAGTGAAGAAGGACCACGGACAGGATTGTCCTTGATCCATAGGTGGTGACTATCTTCTCCTTGATCTCACCTTCCTCCATCCTCCCCCTTCTACTTCCCTCTATTTGTCTACCTCACATTCATTGTTAAATAAATCTTCATTTTTAACTTCAGCATATGGTCTTGTTTGCACCTTAATTCAGGCAGAGGCATCTCTCATAAATCAAAGCTTAACATATGACCAGCACTGTTTTGCTTGCTTATGCTCCCCCATGCAGAATCACAAATTTAAGTGGGTTTAAGGGCCTCTTCTAGGTCCCCATGACCCAACCTGTGCGCCACAGGAACTCCTCACTGGCTCATAATTTCTCTTCAAGCTAATAAAGCAGAATCAGCCACTTGCATCTCTCTGTGCTTGCAAAGGATCAGTACAGAGACAGCTGGGACCAGCTGCTCCTGCCTCCTCTCCAGGAGGAATAGGAAGGAAGTCAGAGACAAACACCCACAGACAGCATAGCACAGCTGGGAGATGCCACCACTCCTGTGATTACCCGGCCTGCTGAGTGGTCCCAGGAGAGGATGCAGCCTCCCTGCACACTGAGACTCTGCTCCAGCTCGTAGCTTCACCCTCACAAAAGCTGAATTTCAGCAGTTTGGTTAGAAACTATGTGTGAAAGGCATGGCTGATGAACTAAAGCCATTTCACATCATCCCACTACTGAACTACTCTTTGTCCTGATCTTAGAGCATCCTTCTGCACCTCATTCCCTAACTGCATCTCTTCCTTTCCCAAAACACCAAACAACTCCCCTCACTGAATACTTGGTAAGGTTCCAGCTCAGCTGTGATCCCCAGGAGTCCAGGCATCTCAAGCCCTCACACCATTTTCAGGCCAACTCTTTTTCAGATGTCAGCACTCTCTGCCCTGACGCCCCCACTGTGCTCAGACTCATTCTGGGTCAAAGACAGCCTGGAAAGTGCTGTTCAGCTCATACCCCAGGAATCTCCAAACAGCTCTAAGAGTCAAAACCAGCAAGCAGGCAGTTGTGCCTGTCAGACCTGCTGTGACAGTGTGAATGTTCATGGCAGAGGCACAGCACAGCCATTCCTCTCAGCAGTCAGGATCCAGCCACTCTGAGCAAGCGACTGAGAAAATGTAATGCATGCACAGAGTGCTGTGTGCTACTTGGCAGCCATGCCAAAGAATACTGGAGTATTTCAGTGATTAGCACAAACATGATCTGATTGTGTGGGAATAGTGGTGAACATGACTATCCACAGTGTTTCAAAATGAGAACAAATGCCAGCTCAGCACTTACCTTACGAGGTGAGTAAAAGTTACTCGGTGAACCAGAATATATATTGTAGAGAATACCACAGGCATCTTTTAAATAAAATTCCTCAGACATAGTTATTAAAAATGATCTCTTTATGCTCACCATATAAGCTGCCTGATTTTGCAGCTGTTTTATTTGTTTACAAAGTCAGGTTTCTGCTACACATTCTTGCATTGGGTTAGTATTTTATGAGTATTTTATCATTCAGTTACTCAAATAAACTCACATTTATAAGAAATAATAGTTTTCTAGTTCAGCCTTCAAAAAGTACTGCTTTGACTGCGACATATTTCAAACAATCTCTTTCCAGATGTTAACAGAGAGGTTACTGAACATGCACAGGCAAAGGAATTGGGGAGTCTAGTTGAAACTATCTCCACTGTTATCCCTTTATTTTTTGGAACTGCCACCACAAAAACATTGGGTAGATTTCAAGAAAACAGATTTATCTACTGTAACTCCCTCAGATGTGAAAATAAGTCAAGAATTCAGATTAAAACACATGGATTTGACATAGTTCTCCAGTTGTAACCTGGTAGTCCAGAAGCTCTAGACAGATCATTTCAAGTCTAAGCATAAAGCAGATAAAATTAATTTTTCTTTAAAAAATGGTTCCAGATAGAAGTTTGTCTTTGTACTTGCAGAATTGACTGCTTAAAAAATAATCCGACTTCAGTTCCTAAATATTTCAATTAAAATGCATGAGGATGCATTTTCTTATATAAATTAACAAAGCATCCAGTAAAATATACATGGGGTTATTTCACTGAGTGCCTCCAATGAGAATTCCTGGCCTTACAATCAACAGTTTAAAAATTGTCAGTAAGCTGCCTTGAAATTCTGACTTATAACACTAAAGGGCAGGAGAATGTTAAAAAAAAAAAATCTAGACTAGATTTCCCCTTTTTTCAACATCTTACCTAAAGTCTATTACCATAGAAGACAGATCCCTGCTTTTTTCAGAACTTATCAGAAGGTATTCTCTATGTCAGCTGTAGAAGCACCTATGGTACATCAAAGAAAATATATCATGCAATTTGTTAGCAAAACACTCAGAGGGAGAGGGAGGTGGAAGAAATATACTCCAAAACCAAATATAAAGCATTTGAAGTACTCCCCATAACTTTCAAACAAAACTTCTTCAAGTAGCTGAACAGAAGGTCCATTAGGGTCCATGTACAAATTGCCAGATTTTATTTTAGTGCTGCATTTCAACATTTTATTTAGCTTGTTGCTATAAACACATTCTTTTCCACATTTGTTCTCTCAAAAATATTTTTTCACAGTTAATAGGTGGTGTGCAGTGAAAGGACTTGAGAGGGATCTTAAAAGCTAGAAAGCAAAACAGTAACCAGTGCTTTACAAATGCTCTGAAACTCGTGGGGAAAAAGGATGTCTTTGGCTTTTAGTGAAGCAAAGATGAAATTTGGTGCTTACATTAGCTGTTTTATGTGTTATTGACATTCTCAGGGTTTCTTCAATGATCCCATTCTACAAATTGTACCTGTTCCTTAATTCACTAAGTTTATATGGGACAAACAAGAACGTGTTGCAGCACACTGGACATGGCACAGCAGACAGGCTGAAACACAACAGAATTCAGGCCATGGTGCCAGTTCCATGTGAGAATCAAGGAAAAATAGCCTTTTCTGAGACTCCCATATTGCCAGAGCCATCTTGGCTGTGCTCCCTGCAGCCTTCATCCCCAGCAGCTCTTCCACCCCCATTGCAACCATCTCCACAGGCAGGATGCTCAGCTCTCCCCTCGGTTTCCTTTGTGCCAAGCAGCGACCCGGGAGCTCACTGAAAGCTCAGAAAGTTCTGCAGGTCTAAAAGAAACAGCAGCCTCCACTGAGGCTGAGGCTGGGTCCTGGGCATGTAAAACATAGTGTGGTCAGAGAGCAAACAAAGCAGACCTATGCTCCCAGTGAGAAGTGTGATCCAACACTGTCTGGCAAACACATTTTATCTGACAGCTACATCTGCTTCACCCCCGTCCAGCTGGTCACTGTAACTGTCCTTCTCTCACCTCAGGATCTTAGAAACAGGGCAGTACCAAAGCAATTTCTGTAGCAAGACCCAAGCCCACAAGAGAAGCACCTCTAACCATTTCACCTGCTACCACTGAGTTTTACTACGTAAAAAACCTTAAAAATTACAAACCAGTCTGAAGATGCCAACTGATAGCAATACTCAGAAATCATTTACCTGAATTAACAGAGCAAATAGGTAATGCCATTTATTTGATAACAGAATAATTAGCTGTTCTAAAGGACTCTACAAGTCCTTAGGTTTGACTCATAATGTTACATTTACAGGATTTAAATTTCCCTTGCTTTTTCTGAAATTATGAAGAAAACAGCACTCTTTCCAGATATCAGTCAAAGCTATCATGACTTATTTTCATTATGAAAGAACTGCAAGGAGCAAGAGGAGCATGAGCCATTTTGTATAAAGAAAGGTGAAGGCATGAGAGAATTCCTGGATCCTATTCCTGGCCTCTTCAGCCATGCTTAGAAACATCCAAAATAAATACCTATTCCCATAAAATACTGTAGGCTGTTCAATCCTCATAGCATCATCATGTGAGATGAAATTTGAAAGGAAGATGGGAAAAGGGATGGGAAGATGGGGAAGAGGATAGCACTGACTGACAGGTGTCAACTTAGTGAAATTCTCTGCTCCCTCTTCTCCATTTCTCAATCCTCTTGCATCTAACTGAAGACCTTCATGCTCAAGGTATGCTGCAGACACAGGGGTCATGTTCTCAAGAAAGCACCTCATCAAGTAAACATTCCCTGCCCCAAAGTTCATTATTCACAAAAAATAGCAACTGTAGTTCACCCATAATTCCTGAAACTTGACAACTCAGTTTTAAATGTTCAAAGCACAGTTCAAGAAGGGTAAAGTACCCCAACTAAATTAGTGTATAATATCTGTTTTTTGAAAGAGAAACAGTCATAGAAGGACTAACAGAATAGTCTTTGAAGTGGTAGTTAAACAATTACTTTTAATTAGTTTGGTTTTGGTTTAGATTACTAAGGAAGAGAAAGGCAGCCTGGAATTAATCTTGAAACAAAATGCTATTCTTTCAAGGTTTGATATGATATTATTAACACTGCATACGCTATAACCTTCTTATCTCTGGGCTTACACAACCGAGTTTATTTGGCCTTTCTCTGGACCAGCTGTTGTTTTTTCCATTCCATTTCTCCACTGTATTTAAAACACCAATGACATTAGTGTGCTCAAAGAAAAAAGGACATGCTAGCATTTCGAGGGGCCTCCTTGTCCCTGGCTGAGGCCAAATATCAGATTGTATATCAGATGATGTTACTAAGCAATACAACCTTCAAAGTCTCAGGCTCAGCCCCAACCCTGCTGTGTTTCTGCCACAAACATCAGCACTTAAATCACAGCTCGTACATGAGAGATGAGATGAGATGAGAACCCCTGAAGAAAGGAAGGGGTTGGTCAGTCATCAAAATGAACTATGCTAATATGACCTCTCGAAAATCTTAGACACATACTGCTGTTAACATTTTCTATCCTCAGAAGCAAGTCCTGATAACTACATTTTCCAGCCTCAGAACATTTTGAGAGATGACTGTTGAGGTTCTCCTGCTCAAACTTGGCGTTTGCCTGACTGAGTCCCTGAAGAGGCACCCATACACAGACACTGAAGCAGCAGAGCAGGGACAGACTCGGTACTGCAGCCACAGAGAGCTGTCAGAGGCATCTCCAAACTCCTAGAAGGAGCAAAGGGAGGAACAGCACAAATCACATCCGGGCAGGGGATGCAGCCACAGCATCTCTGAGATCAGAGGTTAATAACTCCTGCCACCAGGCATCTTGCATGAGCTTTCCTGCTGGAATAACACCAGCTTCAGGTGAGCTGTGTCAAACACAGCTCTTTGTGAATACCACTGCAGGGCTAAAGGATGTTTGCAGTTTTAGCCAGAGTTTTGACGGGGACTTTTTCTTTTGATTCCAGTTACCTATTAGAGACTGATTGTCAGAGGCACTATAACCTGTTGGATGTCATAACTCCATTAATTTATTTGCATTTCTGTCATGCATGGACTGGAGGTTCATCAGTAACACCAGCTTTAATTAACTGAACTCCCTGTGATCACTATCTACAGAAAACTACACCAGAAGCCTTCACAAACAGGAGCAATCGGGGCTTTCCCACTAAAATGCCAAGAAGTTTGAAAGTGTTTGCTGAGAACTGGGTTTGAACTTTGAAATTTTTACTTCTGTGGAAAGAATCAAAGCAACCCCTCCCAACAGATTGAGCCTCTTTTTTTTTTTCTAAATGACAATTTCAGTTTTTATTTGCAAAAATTCCCTGTCTCCTATTCTCTCCAGGAAGCCTTAAGATGACAAAGGTATGTAAACACACTGGGCCAGAAAGAGGGAAAAATGCAGGTTTGCCTGAAAGAAACATCCAGTTCACATTCATCAGAGAACAGTATGATTAATTATAGCTTAAGGAGAGAAAAATATCCAAAAATTGGATAATGATGAACAAAACCAAGTTACAATTCTAAGCTGAGGAAGAGGTTGTTTAGTAATTCATTCCCCAATATAAAAGTTATCTCTTCTTGGACAACTTTCAGCTGCCTGTCAATGTGCCCAGTCCAGGCTTTGCAGGAAACTCCCTTCTTTTACTGTGCTTCTTTCCTGTGACCTCCCTGACAGATGAAATTTCAACTCTCTCATCATCTTCCTTTTGCTCTGAGGATAACCTGACTGACAGAAGCACCTCACCATGGGTAATGGATGCAACTGGGATGCTGGAAAGAAAATGCCATAAAGTTGAGAGTGTTTCAGTGAATATTTTATCTGGAGAATGTCAGGCAAATAAAGTCAGGCAAATCATACAAAAAATGATAGGAATGATCCCTTGTTAAAACCACAGTATTTGAAAGAAGAGTTTGATTCAAATCCAAACCTCCACAGAGCTGAAGGGAACGCAGACTGGGGGCTCAACCAAAAACAGTGCAGAGCAGAGAGGAAAGAACTTGATTCAGCTTGTTTTAAAGTTTGGGCAGGCAAGAAACTTGTTGCTAATTTCAACTTTGACAGCATGGGAGACAGGCTGACATTGTGTTTTAACTGTATTTTAAAAGTCTTTAAAATATAAAAATATCTCTCTCTGCAGCTTCAACTCAAAAGCTGTTCTGCAGAAGAGCAAAATACTAGACCAAGACATTTTTTACAAGAAAGATTTGAAAAAGGACATAAAAGCTTTGGACTTCTTATTTTGCACAAACATTATTTTTGGGATAGTGTTCCTTGATGTTGATTAAAACAGCTTAGAAAAGACTTTCTGTAGCAGTCTAATTCATGTGTACAAAGACTTCATCATTGCTGTTTAAAGAGCACAGGAATAGCTATTTTTTTCAGCTAAGACACCTTATTACATGCTGTTTGTAAAGTAAGTTTAGGTTGAGTATTTACAAGAGAAAAAAAGCAGTAACTCTAAATGAGATCAGAGCAGGGGGAAATCAATAATCTCTCCTATGCTCTTTCATAGAGAAACCTGGACATGCAAGAAAACAGCTCCACAAAATCTTAAAACAAGGGTAGTATTTAAAGGTGGCAACTAAAAACATTTTCTTACCTTTTTTTCATACCTTTTAGCATAGCAATCTTCTGTCCCCCTTTTTTTCCTGCATAAAGATGATGTCTATTTCTTTGGGATAACTGCATTTTTTTGGAAAAAAAAGTGTGCAATCTATGTGACCTTTCAGTGAATGGTGTCTCTCCAGTCTGTAATCTACATACAGTTTACTTCAGGACAGTACATGAATAACACAGGGATGCAGAATATCTCTGCAGCCCAAGCAATTGTGTGTGCTGTGGGATAAATGCAAATGGGGCCCCACTTAACCCTAAAAAGGAGGGAGCTTACAAGTTAACCGAAGTAGTAGTGGATAGAAAAAATAACCTCCCAAGTTATGCAGTTGCCCTGGTTCCCAACTAACCACAAAGCTAAAATCTGTGCTTAGAGGAATATTATGAATGCCTTTTAAGAACAATTGCTCCAGACGTGTCTCCCTAAGAACACAAAATAGATCCAAGTTCAGGCAGCTGCTGGGACACAAAGAGTGGAGAATACGACCATAAGCAAGGAGTGGACAAGCTGCAAGGACATAGTTTTTCATGCAGAAAAACTGAAGTCAGACATCTGTTTAAAGTTGGTCATCTACAACAGGAGGCTCATCAAGGATCCGTAACTCTAGAGAAGCCAGTTTTGGACACTGAGCCCCTATCAGTTCATCAGCCCCACAGAATGAGTCCAGCACTTCTAAGAAGATCTGGAAATCTGTGATCTGCCCAAAAATAATAAGGTAATTGTAATTTCTTATTAGAAAATTCACAGGGAGTTCAGTATGACTGAGAAATCTGGCCCTAACCAGACTGAAGGCTAAACATCTCTGCCAACACTACTCTATTCACAGATCAAGGGTTCTGAGCAAATTCTCAAACTCCTGCATCAAAAATGTTTTACCAAATGCAGTTCAGCTCTCTGAGTTTTCTATTTCACCTATGAAAATGTGTTTTACGTTATTCAAGGCTATTGTTATTCTACAAAAGAGAAAGGGATGGATGTGATACATAACAGTTTAATTTTAAAGTGTATTGTTGCTCTCCAAATCAGTACTGCAGCAATTCAACATTTACATTACCAAGGTACTTATTTATCAAATCAGTTGCTCAACTCAAGAAGTGCAGTGGCATCACACACAGTTTTATAAGGAAAGCTGTAGATACAGAGTAAGCTGCCAGCACTCAGCCAGCATTGAGCCATCTCGGGCCCTTGCTCAGCACAAACTTCGATCCACTTGGGTTAACCTTTAATTTTGGCTCCTCATTAATTTAACTGGAGAGGAAGAACAGCAGAAAATACAGTATTTTATTCCTTTTTCCTCTGCCTGTACTAAGAGCAACTAAAAAAAACTTCCAGTGAATTCCTGAAAACTGAAGAAAAGGAAGTTAGAATCTTTTGGTTTCATTCCATTAGGTTGACTGAGGAGAGGAAAAGTGTTTTGATACCAGTTAGCAGAAATTGTCTAATTGACTGCTATGATAAACCAATTCTCATGTCTTTATTTTCCTGGTCCCCCACCTCTGAAATGCTAAATATTGCTGTCCATACAAAGAGGCATTCACTTTTTTCAGTTCAGTGCAAACGGTTCCAGAGATGAGCGATACTCTGTGTTCTTCTGCAATCTGTTTGCATCGCTGTTCCTGCTTTAAAATAGAGGTCGTTCTGACTCAATGTCCTTATTTGCTCTTTTTTTTGTGATAAGCATCTCATAAACAGCTTAGAAGACCCATCTATAGGAAGAAGAGCCATGCAAGGAAAAAGGTGCTCTTCTCTAAACCGAGGTTGAATTAACCTCAGTTAATAAATTTCAATGTGCCAACTTACCATCCTATGAACAACAGGCTCTGTGTCCGGGAGAAACCAATCAAATTAAGCTGAATTATAACTGATGTGGTTAAATACATAAACAAATACTGGGAAATTATCAGCAACTTTCTTTAAAAGTGACAGAAGCTACAAAGTCTCTACCAGGAGTTCTGAGCATTCAACCAGGAGTTCAAGCAAAGCTGCTTATGGACATTGGCCACAACGTCCTTCTAAAACAAAAGATAGGTTATCACTTGAGAGTAAAACATTGCCCTGAAGTTCCCCCCCCCCCTCCCCTTCTTTCAAGTGATTAAACAAAGGATTTCAGGGTCAAAAGCCAGTATTACTAGTTCATCCTGTACACTTGCAAGCATAAAAACTGAAGTGAAGCCTTTGACAGCAAGTTAATCATCAAAAAGCAAGACCACAATTGAATAAAACCTTGCAGTCAGACATAGGAAGTACAACAGGTAGTCATTGTCTGAAATAGCTTAATGGCATTCTAAACTTCTGTTAAATGGATTATGCTGTTACCACTTAAAATACTTAAAAAACAGTTTTGCACAGACAATGTTGCTCTGCTCCTTCAACTCCGCCTCCTCTCCTCATTGTTTCACACAGCCACCAGCCTCTTCTCTCCTTTCTTCCACCCCAGCTTTATCCCGTCACATTTCCAATTTTGGAGCAAAATTGCTCCAAATGCAAAAAAAATCAGTTTTAAGATTTGTAACTTCTCTGCAGACAAAGAGTTGAAGGCCCATGTCCAACCCAAACTAGTCCTAACTTCTGATCTATCAAATACTTCAATGGCAAAATGAAGGTAAAATATATGACAATTTTTTGTACACTTAAAGATTCAATTAAATATTCTCAGAGATCTATTTTAATACCCTAAACCTTTCATTCTTTATTTATATATCACAGCCTTCTGCAGCAATCACTGGGTTGAAATCTGAATAAACTTAACTGCTCTGAACAGCAACCTGTCCTTCTCTCCAGCCCAAGAAAAAGAAGTCCGTATCAGTCCCCTCTTAGCAGCACTTAGGAAGAGTTTCATTACATCACAGCCTTTTCCCTCACAAACTTCATAAAATTTCTCTTATACTGAAGCTCACAAAGAGAAACAATACCTTATGAGAGGCTGCATGAAAACAAGCAGAAAAAATGGGAGATCACCTCCTTTTCTGTAAAAGGTAGGATAATTTATCTTCCCTTAGATTATATCTCAGAGCACTGCCAAGTTTTTAAAATAATCTATTTAGAAGAATAAAACAAATTGCCAGATCCTCACTTTCCTCTCGTGTGGGAACAAAGGATTAGAGAGGTTTTTCTTAAGGCACAGGGACACTTTTCATTTATCTTTTCTGCTACTTCTCACACATATTTCAAATTGTACAGTAAGAGAGGTGATAGCAGTGTCCAGTACTGTTAAGCTAATTTTAAGATTAGTAACTCAGTTTTCCATGCACCTAATGACTGAGTCAGCTGGCATTTGCCAGAGCAGCAGTGGAAGTGTGCTGCACACACATAATTTTTAATTTACGTAATTCACTGCAATTATTTTTCTCCAAGTAAGTGAAACTGTTAAAGATATTACTAGTTTTAAGGTAATTAATGTAATCATTGCAAGGCTATAGGAAAGTCATTGATTCTAAAGTATTACTGCATGTAGGCAAGACAGGTAACGAACAGGTTGGACCCTGGATATTCACATAGCTGTTGCCACAGAAAAAGTTGTAAAAGTTGTTGTTGCACAAGGCTTCTTCCAAGAGACACAGATCTTGTATTAAAAAAAAAAAAACAAACAACTGGAAAAAGACTGCACAGGAGACCAGCATCCTCCACCTGCTCCCTCCCCTAGTAATTCCTTTACTTTGATTTTGGCTGTACAGTCAGTCTTTATATTCCTTGCCTGACAGACAAGTTGGTTTCTGACTAAAAGATTTCTATTATCACCACTAAACTCTGTGCACTGACTCATAAACATAGAGGTGATTCAACTTCTTTAAGCAAAATGCACCACTACACTTCAACCTGAACACACACCAAGCTGTGACTTCTGTAAGTCACAGAAACAACTCAAGCATCTTAGTCTAACTTTAAAAAGCCTAACAAAATCAGAGCTCAAATTAACAAATGCAAACAGTCTGCATAATGAATCTCAGCCCACAAGGTTAAATATCTGACATCAGTTCCTATAACACATACAATAGGCAACTCTTCATCAGCTAAGCCTCAGCTAAGCAGGGACAATGCTAGGGTTGAAAACACAAAATGGAGTTTAATCTATAAAACAGAATTAGTTTTTACAATTAATTGTGAGCTGCAAATTGAAAATGTTTTGCCTTGAAGTCATCCCAAAAGGCATTATTCTAAGCTATCTGTGATGTCATGTGGGTGTATAAGCTTTCTGGGACCAATCTCAAAAGCATGAAGTACATGAAACCCTGAAAAGGTGGCAGTCAGCTTACTACCTTTAAAATTTATTTATGCACAATGTATTCACCAAAGCTGAAGTAGTGAATACATTTGGCACAGAAAGCAGGAACTGTATCACTTTCCCTTTTTGTTCTGTATTTCACTTCTAACAAGCAACTGCTCTGACAATGCCCAGTATAAATAGAAGATGACATTGAATTCTTTCTTTCTTCTATCCCTGTTGAAAAGCTGGCTACTCAGAAATGAGATAACAAAACACAGAATGGCCTGTTTTGGAAGGGACCAGAAAGATCATCTAGTTTCAATCCCCTGCCATGGGCAAGGACATCTTCCACTAGACCAGATTGCTCAGAGCCCCATCCAACCTAGCTGTGAACATTTCCAGGGATGGGGCATTCACAACGTCTCTGGGCAACTTGTTCCGGAGCTTCATTACCTTCAAGATAAAGAATTTTTTTTGCTAATATCTCATCTAAATCCGCCCTCAATTTAAAGCCATTTCCCTTTGTCCTATCACTCTAAGCCCTTGTAAAAAGTCTCCACCTTTCTTGCAGACTCCCTTCTCGCACAGGAAGGCCACAATTAGCTCACTCCAAAGCCTTTTTTCTCCAGAGTGAAAAATGCTCCAGCCCTCTGATCATCTTGGTGGCCTCCTCTGGGCTCTCCAGCAGGTCCCTGGCCCTCCTGTGCTGGCCCCAGCTCTGGGTGCAGAGCTCCAGGTGGGTCTCAGCAGAGCAGAGCAGAGGGGCAGAATCCCCTCCCTGCCCTGCTGCCCACGGGGCTCTGGATGCAGCCCAGGACACAGAACACACAACATAAATGTTAAGGTCTTTTGAGGAATCTATGATTGTTGTATGCTGTCACACAAAGTGAAAAATAATGAAGGGAATTGTTTTACCCCTGTGCATTTTTTCACACTGATTTCACACTGATTCTTTAACTTTTATGACATCAAAAGCAGATATTACCCCTCAAGGCTGACTGACTCAGTTAAAAATAGAAACATAAATTATAGCTTACTATTTAGTTACTTCATAAGACACCATCTTTGTTCGCCTGCAATACCATGAACGTACTACCACTAGAAATAATTTTGTCACTTTGTAATTAATAACTTCAGACACGGAGTTTAAATTGACAAACCTATTAAAGCAGACTTAGCTAAGTGATGCAGGGAAATTATGCACTATTTTTACAGTGTCCAGTCTTTTTCCATCTCATTCTGCATGACTTTGAAGAAAGATATGAGGCAAAAAGTGAGGGGTAGAAATAAAATAAGCAGACCATACAAAGCAAATATACAGCATGTTCCTGAGAACCTCCTCCTATCTTCTCTCCACACTTTAAATTACTGCATACAGATGTTATTTCATCCATATGTTATTTCATCCAGAAAAAAAATGAAAGAAACCTGGAAGACAGTAAGCAAGAACAACTTCCTCATTCCTCACAGGCAAATCTAAACTAATTTAAGTTGCCTAGCCCAGCACTTATCAGAAGGAATGAAAATTCAGGGAGCTATTTGAAATTGACACTAATAGAAACATCACCTTTAGACACTCCTTTCAAATCCAGGGTTATTTTCTATTAAGTAGATATCTATTTTTACTTGATGAATAATAAAATGGACCAGCATTCATATCAATTCTCAGGCTTCCCCTTGACTTTACCTTCCCAGTATCACAGGGGATTGAGTAACTCCCCCGCCCATCAGCTTTCTTTAGTTTTTCCCCTGTTACCTTTTTGCACTACCTTGCTAGCCAGCAAGCAAGAAGTGCAGTTCAGGTCTATGACCCGAAATATAGGGGAGTCAAGTTGTTCTTTGCCTCTTTGATTTACCAATCCATATTACACAGCAGTAAAACATCACCAGCAGTCATGACTGGAGATTAAAAATTCCTACGTGCCTCCTTTCATTTCCCATTCCTGGAAAGGAACCAACTTCTCTTAAACCACTGACCTGTGAAAGACAGAAACACATTCCTGTATATTCTGCAGCTCTATTGTACTTAACTCAGGCCTTAGGTCACGTAGGTAATCACTGATTCATCCCTACCAGTACTATTCCTGTCTAGAGTTTGGTGCACACTCAGATTCAAGGCCTCAAACATCAGAGAATCAATACAAAATCCATACAGTTTTAGTGTGAAATAAATCAAGGAAATTATTTTACTAAATAAAGGAACAAATTCTGTAATTATGGGATGCCATCTACCCTCTAGGTATATCCTTCCCTTCCAGCATAGTGTGTTAGTTTGTTTTCACAAAAGACATGATCCTGAGTACTACTGCACCAATATTTAAGCTATTTTTACTTGTACTTCTACAAAAAAAATCTTGCTGTTAATGCCCTGTACTTCACTTCCAGAATAACTAAATAAAACTCTTTAAATAATCTGCTAACAATCACAGAAAATCCAGAAATCCTAAATTTAAACCATTAGATTAGAGGGGAGTTATTTTATATTGAAGACAGAACTTGCATGGAGTGAGAACATTTATTGAAATTACCTCTGACTGCAAATCTTGTCATCCCAGAATTCCTCAAGAATTCAAGTCTCAAACTCACTGAGCATTTCTGGTTGGATAAAAATTGAGTGGTAGAAAGGATCAATGACGTGAAAAACATATCACAGTAGTCATAAGGAGGATTTAACTTTTCAGAAAGGAACACAGATGGGTGGCTCCTGTGGAGTTTTGATTGAGATGCTCTCATTTTGCATAATCTTTTCTAACAGAATTTTTAAAAGCCTGGCAAAAGGAAAGGCACACACTACTGGAAAATAGCTGCTTAAAAAGATTCAGAAGGCAAATAGGCAGAAATGCAGCAAAATTAGTACCATTCAGTCCACATGCTCGTTCCTTTTCCATCGGGATGGCCCGTCTTCTCCTTAAAGCATTTTGAAGGTTATTTGCACCATAGATAATATGGGGATGGGGTGTTCCCTCCTTCTGTGGATGCTTTTTAATGGGCTCAATGAAGTAATCCCCATGGGGCAGGTGGAAATATCCAGTCTGAAAATAAGCACAAAAGAGTTAATCTCTTCTGTTCAGTACTAGAAGTAAAAAATAAATATACTCTTCATACCACCAACCCTGAGCTTTCCTCATAAGCCAGTCATTACACTGGAGAACTATGAACACAACAGGTTTTCAGAATTTATTTTGCTGCACACATCTAGGCTGTTTCATACCTCACAGCCATTACTGTCCAAAGGGAAACAGAAAAAATATCTCCTTCCTAATAACCTGAAACTGAGGCAAAGACTCTCATATTTTTACAAAGCCACTAAAAGGTCAAAAGTTGATTTGCCAAACATGATGCACAAGGAAGAGCTGCATCTTGTTCTTCTGATGTTTTGCATCCATTCCCCAGAGATCAAGACCGGAATAGAAGATGTTTCATAAATGCAAATCGAAATTCTGTTCCCAGCTGCAGTCCCACAATCAGATGGGCTGGACCGTGTGGTCCGTGTTTGATTCACTATAAACCCCCACTGGCTCCCAGGCCACCACTACAACAGAAGAAATAAGAAGTTTTTTGTGAATTATCAAGCCATCAAGAACATCCACTAGATCAGCTGACAAAGGCTGCAACATTTCACATCCTGAAACTTTTGTACCAGCCTCCCTGCTCTGCCTAAGCTACAGGCCCCTTGATACCCATCTGGACTGCACAGGATCCTTTTACACCTCACTCTGACATGATCCAGGACACACTTCCAGCCAGGCATGGACTTGGTCCATTGCATCTCAGCATTTCAGTAGGCGTTGCAAACATTGCAAAATCATTGTATTGCCCTTCCACATCGAGATATATGGAGCAGTATTAAATCTAAAAGCAAAGGATCTACTGACAATCCAGACCACACTAGGGATGAGACAGCAGGCTGGGGTATTCCAGTCTTATGGCTTTGTTTCCTCTTCACTTTCTTGCCATGGTCAGTGCACCCTCTTAGCCTGTTCTGGAGGAGGGGAAAAAATGCAGTAACGCTCTGTTCCTGTAGCTGCTGTATTCAAACATAGAATGACAGAAAAATTTTAAAGCTTTTTAAATACTCCAAAGCCTTAGAGTTTCTCTGGATGGTTGGGAAAGCCAGTATGAGGATAAGGATATGAAAGAAACCATATAAATGGAAGAAAAGCACTCATAAAACTATAAAATAACCATAGGCTCTACATACAAGGAGACAAGGGGCAGCTCAGTGAGATACCTTCTGCCTCCACACCAATTGCCACAGACCCAATACATCCCATAGGAAACTTGTACAAGTAAGTAACTGAGACTGTCATTTCACAGTTTACCCACCAGTTCTGATCAAAAACTCTTTCTTCCAAATGGAAGTCAAAGTTTTAAAGCCAGAGGCTGGCATTGGTTTGAAGCTGTGTTTACACCTCTAAAGCATCAAAGGTTCAAGACTCACAGTCACGTGCTTGTTCATCTGGGATTACAGCTACTGCCTGTATGGGTTTTGTTTCATTTTAAAGAAAAAAGAGATTGAGACTTCTGATTATTAAACAACATACAAAAAATGCTCTCATGTTTCTTTTTAAATCATAAATCAAGGCATAGGACCAGAGTCACACTACAGAAGCAGCAGTTTTATCCACATTGGATAAAACTGTCAGGCAAGAGTGAATCCATACAGCAAGAAAGCATCTACAGTGGTTCGACCAGGAAATCTGTGATGTGGCTTTCCTCATGCTGCTCAGGGAATCCATGCACCTTCACAAGTCCTTGCCCATTCCTTTTCATTCCACAGGGTGCAATGTTTCCTGGATATTTGTAATTTGTGACTGGATCATTTGATTATTTTGTGGGGTTTTAAGCCAGTCTCAACTGGCTTAAAACCAGGAAGAACTAGACATCTTCGTTTGCAGACCCTGATTTTTTAAAGCCAGTGGTAATAATCGCCGAATTATTGTGTCAAGGTCTATCTGCAACAAGAAAGGCCAGATAATCCCATAAAAGGTAAAGAAAGCCTTTCAGTGCTAAACTCAAGCTCACTCATCAATGCTTGCATGTTAAAATTCAGCTGTCTCTCCAAGCTGTACGGAGCAGGAAAAAAAAGCAAAACTTCATTATATGAATGTGACTGTAAAAGCCCATTTCCAGAGCATAGGGGTGTTCCAAAAGCTTCCAGAGACTTCAGCACTTATTGAACTCTTGCTTTGCATTTGCACTTTCACCCTGCACAGGCTATCCACCAAGAATTTAAATGCTGACACTGAGACCAAAGAAAAAAAAAAAAGACACATTAAACTTACTTCAAAGCATGAGGACTGGCAATATTCCCTTTGCTTATTAAATACATCTTTACTTTTGTTTTTCATAGCTGTTCTTTTCTAACTCACAAATAAAACAGCAAGAATTTTTCATTTAAAGTCCATCAGATTTCAAGCTATGTAAATAAAACCTAAGCTTTTTCTGAGGAGTTTGTAGCTTCACCTGCTTTTGAGTGCATTCACACAGCCTCAGAATTATACAAAGGAGGGCAGTTATGAAAGCCTCATCAGAAAAAAGCTGTTCATGTTTACATTTATGAAAGGGTTTAGTTATCACTACAGAAAAAATGACTGCAGAGAAGTGTTACTCATTTAAACTTCCTTATGAAAAGCTACCAAGTAATATAGCAACAGAAATGGTCTCAAAGAGGGGTGGGGGGTATATGTTTGTTTGAGGGGTATGTGTTTCCCTCAAAGCCTACAGTTGAAAATCTACAAATCTACCACAGTATTTTTTATAAACTGTTGTTCTCCCCTCTTTCAAATCTCCATCTTTGCCCTCAAATTCTGACGTGCTGTGGGTGCAAATGTTTAATACACTGTATTTGGGAGGGCTGCCACCTCACTTAATGGGATTTTTTATTCATGTGCCTCATTATTTTGACATAAACAGCTCCCTGAACACATCTCATCTCCTGCATTGTGTGTCACTTGCCAAAAGGACAATGATGATCCTGGGGCACTTCTGACAGTTTTCAATTGCTTAATTGTTTTGATTTTCAGTAGAATCTGCATTTTCCAGTGGAAAGCGTGTATTTTTCACATATTTCTTTTGGTCAAAAGCTTGGGAGTTCGTCAAAATACATTTTCTGGCATATTTTTTTCAATCAGTTCCACATGGGAAGCTGAAGCTGAGTCCTGTGGGAAGGGAAAGAACAGCTTTACCCTTGGCTATGGTTTTGAAATTGCAATACTACCCAGACAGGAGGGCCTGGAATTGGTGAGTGTTTGTCAGCAGAAAAAGGGAGGGAAAAAAACCAATCTGTAGTCTAAAGTTACAAAAACTGAGTATATTGACAATAATGCAAAAAAAAATAAATATCTGTAGTAAGAACAGTGAGTAACTCCTTGAAACCAAACAATATTTCTGACAACAATATTTTTGACAACAAGACAGTGACGGAATCTGAAAATACAGTGACTTTTAGAAGCAACATGAAACAAAAGTAAGAGGACAAGATCCTGGTTTTACTTTTAGGTACTTTGCTCAGGGTGTTTATTATAACTGTAATAAATGGCAAGAGGAATTAAGTTTGAATACAAGAATTAAAGAAAAAAATTGTGACATATGAAACATGCATTATGAGAGAACTACAGATGCAAATAATCAAAACTAAGCTGAAGTAAATTATCTGTTAATGTTACATTAACATTACGCTAAATTTATTTTAGCTAATCACTTAGTTCCTTTCTGTATGTCCCTTTTTTCCCCAGGGATCCACAAATGATTAATTTCTCATCTGTTCCTATTTCAGCCAAAAGAAAAACATAGCATCCAGATGAGATTTTTCACTACATCCTCAGACAGAGATAGAAAAAATTACACCTGCCATGATGTTGCTCAGAACAGAAAGAGTTTGGGGGTTTTAGTTTAGGGTTTTTAATAATTTGATGAAAGACTTTTATGAAGATTACCCATAGAAAAGGAAAGCACTCTAACTCTTACACACTTCTACAGAAAAAAACCTATGCTTTTAGCACAACTTAGTAAGGAAGGTGTTGTGATACTGAAATACAGCCTTGTGGTTTAACATAGCTTTGGTCTGAAATTAAAATAGCTTATTTTTAAGACAAAAGAAGCAAAACAACAGAATACTATAATTCAATGAGATTTTACATTATTTTGATGCTGTGCTATAATATTTTAGGAACTGCCAGAAAACTGGCCAGAGGTGCAGAGTTATGCCCTGGAAAATGTGGGAAAAAGTTCAGACACAGAGGATAGAGGAAAAAATTGCCAAATTTACAGCAAGATGGACTTCTGTGGAAGAAAAAAGGTATCTGAAGAGGAAGGATTGTCTGACATCCTCCAGTTCTTGGATTCCTATGGGACAGACATCAGTTCTGCATACTTCATAGAGATGGGTCCTTCTGGCTGGGGGCATATCCTCAGCCAAGGAGACAAGTCAAGTTTCTAGCACCATGTCTACCAGCTACCATACAACTGCTTAAGATACACAATCCCTCAGCTGAGAGACTTGGCAGAGAATCAACATTCTGGGTTAAAACACCAGCTTGATGGTATCCACACTCGACTTAATTTCTTCTTTTCACTCTTCCTGGATGAAGGTTATCTAGGATAAGTCTTAAGAAGGCAAGGCATTCAAAACCCCCAGCTTTTATAAAAACATGTAAGAGAAGCAAAGTCCAAAATATGCCCTCATTTTTCCCCATGCTGTGCCACAGATACAGTTCATTAAATAATTGTGAATCAGGTGTCACTTCTATGGACCTTGAATTCACCACAAGCTTTGCACCTCACACAGAATCTGAAGAAGCCTAAGTACATTCATTTCTACTGAAGGAAATCCTAAGTGAAATTAATCTGCAGCATGCAGCATGCACGCTTGAAACTGTACAACTTGGAACACATAATTTTAAAATATACTTTTGTTTATGCTTCATTCAGGTCATGGCATCCTCCACTACCATCTTTACTGTCCATCCTAAGAACATTTATTACTACTTCTATTTTGTGGTTTTCCTGAAGAATAACAGTCTGGGTATCTTACTCCTACACTCACTTGTGGGTGCCCTGTTGGTACAGCTATATTTGCATTGTAGAAATATCTCATCTTCTTTTCTCATTGCAGAAGAGCCACAAATGATGATAATTGCCTGGCCATGAAGTTTCTTTGAGCCTCGTTAGGTTGCCTCTCTGCAGCTTTGAAATCCAGCAGTTCATGAAGAACATGGAGCTCCTACATCATCAACTGTGCTCAGCAGCAGTCACTTCACGTTGTCCAGCTCCTTTCCACATTCTCACTTTATATTTTTTGAAATACTTCCCATTGGATCCACACAAGCCAAAACTGTCCTTCTTTGCTGCATTTAAAGCTCAGTCACAACATTAAATTCCAACAGGGTAAAACTTTTTTGCTAGAGTACTAGCAACTGGATATTTTTATGGTCTTGAAATAGAGCAAAGACAGTATTTAATAAACTTTACACAGCTCTCAGTGCTGGTTATAGTAAGCTGAAACAAGGTGTGTTTGCCACACGGTGAGCATCCAGCAGGTAGATGGCATGGTACATTTGATTAATAATTCATTAACTCAAACACAGTTTCAACTCTTCTTGTACTTACCAGTGTGATTTTCACACTGCAATTGAGACAGACCACCAAGGACTCTCTGAAGTCCAGAGCACACTGAAGATCTGGGGCTCCTTCTGCCAGTATTTCCTTGTTGCTCAACAGGTGCTGAGTCCCCTGGGTCTTTGAGGAAGACAAGGCCACAGTTCCTTGGGCTGCCTGGTCTGCCCAAAGGCAGTGAGGTGACAGCCTTGGTGTGTGGTGCCTCACCAGTGCTCTGAGCCACACAGCAAGTTACATCTGTTGAAGATGTTACCTTGAATTAAATATGCCCAGATGAGATTCCTCCTCCAAAAGTCAGCTAGGTCACACTGGCACTGCACCAAGCAAGGACTATGAAAAAGTAATAAGGTCTCAAGCTCTACCTCAGGGTGAATATAATAGCAAGCTAAATATAAATCTGAAAATCAATCAGCTTTGCTATCCACCTTGAAGGACGCTCTTTGGGGAACAATAGCATATCTTTTATGAGTTTTTTACTATTCCTCATACTTAAGCTTTCCCCTTTCCCCACCTCCCCTGTTTTTATATTGGAGGCTTTAATGGCAACTAGTGGGGAAAAAAGTAATAAAAACTCTATTGCTTTTCCAAGAGCAAGAGGCTTACTTTGACTTTAGTCCCAAGAGGGTGAGATTATCAAGTTTTTACTTCACTTGGGATCAAAAAACAACTCAGGCAAGTTGTTTTGTCAAAACAAAGAGTTTGCCAAATCCCTCCAAAGACAGTTTGGGAGAGTAAGAAAGAGCAACAGCAGCTTTCTTCATGGAAAATACTCTTGGAATATCTCACTCTAATTTTTCTAATCAAATTTGTTCAGAAAGCACTGTATCCAGGGAGCTTATATTGTACAAATTGGGGAATTTTATCTCATTAATATGAAAACTGCTTTTCATGAAATTAACTATGTAAAAATAGTTTTTACTTCTCAGCATTTGAAATCCCTTGTGACACTTTGAATAAGAAGTTTTGAAGCTTTGATTTGGGAGCCAGTATATTTTCATAGTTTGCAAAACAGGTTACATTTGATGATTTATAGCCTATCTAATGCTGAAGAGTAAAGATTTAACACCAGATTATTAAGAGGTTCTAAACAGTGCCTTCCATTAAGAATGAAAAGACTGGCAAGAGGATTCACAAAGCAGACATGATCTCTAATCACAGAGACAGAAGGCACCATGGCTGTTTTGGCTTCCTGCTCACTTATATTCTAAAAATAATTTCAAGCCAGTGAGCATGACAATGTTCATACTGCAGAGTTCAAACTTTATTAGAGAATAACTAAATGCAAACATTTGATCAAATGACAAGTGGCTTTGTTTCTATTGACAAGTATTGTTTGTGCTGCTGCGACCTACAGGACCCCCAGTCAACAGCCAGAAAGAAGAGATTCAAATGATGGCAGCTGCCACAACATGTGCAGATAGATGGAAGAAAGCACAATTAGCCCATTTTCCAGCAGATGAAAGTCTGTCAGGAACTTTACTCCTCTCAACAGCAGAGCAAGGGAAGGTCACAGCCAAACTTCTTCCTCTCCATAGGAATTATTTTGCTTGATGAAAAAGAAGTTTGTGAGGAAAAGCAACATCAGACTGACCCACCTGTTGATGCTCTTCTCCTCTCTTCACTCTGTTCAGCCCAAAACCAAGAAGTGGTATCAGGAGCAGACAGGATATTTTAGGTCTGCATTTGTCATCAGAGGTGTGTTGGGAGAGGAGGATTCTACCTCTCTTTTCTCCAAACCCATGAAGCTTCACAGCACAGACAGGACTTGGGAATGAATTTAATAATGCCATGGAAGGGTCATGCCGTCACTTACATCATTTCAAGGTGACCTTAAAGGCAGCCCATACTGATGCCCTCAGCCTCTTCTTCACTTACCACCCATGTTTCCAGTGCCTTTCCAGAAGGTGACTTCCCACTACCAAAGGAGCAGCACTGTGACATGGGAGAATCTTCTAACAAAACCATGAGGATTTTGCTCAACAACTGCAGCTTGAAACACACTGCCCTTGTTTCAGGGCGGAGTGTGCAAGCAGCTGCCCCATTTTCTCTGCACAGCCTTGTGACAGCCTGTGAGCCATGATCAAGCTGCAGCTTGTTGTGCTATCCCTGGGGAGGAATGAAGGGGGAGGGAGCTTATCAAAACCAAATACCTTACAAAACAGGAAAATTCAGTCCCAGCTGAGGGCAGCTGCGGCAAGTGAGTGACACATTACACCAAAAAGGTTATTCTGCACCACAAACTAGTCTCTAGTTTAGGAAAGGACTGAAAGTAGGAACTGGGATGTGGAAGGATAGGGGAGAAGAAATTAAACGAAACTGTAAAAACAAGATTCAAACTGAGATCCAGGACTTGCAGGATAAAGCTCAGTCTCTAGTACACAGCTCACACTCAGCATGTGCCACTCTGGGAACCAGCGTGATGGTAACTGGTAATCACCACAGATGTGCTAAAGTCCTCCTGGCCTGGGGCAAAACACATGCCAGTCACTTGACTTTCCTGGTTATTTCCATCAGCCTGAGAAGGGAAAATGATGTGCTTCCATGACTGCATCTGGCACACCACCATGAATGTTTATACAAATCTAGTATGAATCCCAGCTCCCTCTCACACATAGCAAAGCTGATCTGATTCAGCACTGAATTCAGGTCAGTTTAAAAGCACAAAGCATTTGTGTTAGCTCTGAATGTGATGTAAATCTCTCATTGCAGCCTGAATTCTGACTGAAACCAATTCCCACTAATAGGAGAGGTACAGTGCACACACCGATACATCATCAAATTTACCTGTGCATTAGACAGGTAGACACTACAGCTCACAGGCAAGAAATTAATTTCTCTCTCAGACCTGCAGAGACATGACCTATACTATGAAATACAAGTTGTGTAAAAAGCCCACTCCAGTAAAAGCAAAAGCCTGCAAGACAAACAAATACTCCTCAATCTACTATGAAGTTTCTGCTCAGAACTTGGCAGGACATATTCGATAAAAAACAAATCAAATTTGATACAAAACCAGTAACTCAGTAAACTACTTAGACAAAGACTAGCATAAAAACTCTGGTAATTTCCAGGACTCTTCTGCTGGGAGAGTGACCTGATGAAATGTCAAGGCTGTCTGAGGTGATGAATACTTTAAAGTGCTTCTGAATCTGGTGGGAAATCAACAAGTTCAACGCTTTCCAGAGAAAGGCTGCATGTAATAAGCACCTAAAAAGGCTGGAAAAAGGACAACATAGGGGGGCAGCATGTAGCACAGACAGTCTGGAGAGTTTCTGCCTCTTTGCCCTAGCAAAAAAGGTAGGAAGCTTCAAAACAAGTTGGCAAGAAACAAAACATTTTTTTCACCCAAGTAAGGAGGTTCACATCCCTCTTATGCTGGCCCCAGCTCTGGGTGCAGAGCTCCAGGTGGGTCTCAGCAGAGCAGAGCAGAGGGGCAGAATCCCCTCCCTGCCCTGCTGCCCACGGGGCTCTGGATGCAGCCCTGGAAATAGCTGGGTTCTGGGCCAAACATGTCTCTCCAGTTTAGAAACAAGGATGTCATGTGGCCCAGTGTCAAATGCTTTGCTCAAGTCCTGCTAGATTAAAAAAAACCTGGAAATCAGGAATGTTTTAGAGAGAAATGGCTGTATAAATCTATGTAGGGAATATTAGTTCCTAATTTTTTAAAAGAAAAATACCACCTGCAGCTTAGAAACAGACTGTATGTCAAGGAGATATTCCTATTTTCCAGCCTTCTCTTACGTGTCTTGCCAGGAACCTGCTATTGATCATGATTTCCTTCTGAGAGTCTGTCACATACTCAACAAAGCCAAGGGTCTAGAAAATGGAAACCCTCCACCAAGGGTTTTCAAATCAAATTTTTTTTCAAATTTTTGAAATCTCAACCTGCTACTCAGATACTATCTTTGCAGGAGCTTTTTCAGTAGAAAAAGAGGCTTTTTTGCTTGAGTGTTTCTTCACTCTTTTTGCAGCCCAAAGGGCTTGTTCCTATTGTACCTTTCATGCTCCAGGTTTTTATTTCCTTGAAGCTGTAACATCAGCCTGAGATACCCTCCAGGGATGTCACAGCAGAACATGTGCACACCTCTCTCATGTCAGAATAACCCTTCTTATCCCAGACTAACTGTGGGGCAGGCTGGGCTTTTGGGCTGACCTTATACTGCCTTGTACTGCCATAGGTCTTACATCCTCATGCAAACAGCAACCACTTCTTTTAGAGGTGTCCGTTGTACAAACCATTCTTGGGAAATACACTTTTGTCTGCCTGCAAAAAGAAAATGTCTTAGTTGTACACTCATTACTTCAAAGGATCAAAGGATATGGTTTCAGTCTAAAAATTATTCATTTAAGATTCCCATTTCATAATGTTTTGATATGTGTGGGGTTTTTATTTGTAAACTATTTCTGTAAAAGAATAGGTTTTGACAGTTGAAAAAAATTACTGGTTTTATTTCAAATTGACAAGAATTAGACCTTCCATCAAAATCATTCTTTATCTGCAAAGAGATTGATTTCGTTGTTTTGGAAATACACCACTTTTTGCAATAAAAGCATTTCATTTTGTCTTAAAAGCAGAAGTCAGCCTTTTAGGTTTGAATGCAGTATGCCATAGCACAAAAAAAAAAAGGCCAAAATAGAAAATAATTGAGCCATTTATCTGGAGAAAAAATGCAGTAAAACATTCTTTGGAACCAAGCAGGTGAGGAAATGTATTTTGCTATAATAATAAAAGGACTCATTTGCTTTCTGTAAAAGTTCCATTGTCTTGTTTTGCTCACAGGATGTTGAAGTTTTCTCTCTAATACTGGCATGTTTTGAAATCCTCATGATGTACCTCCCAGGAATTCAGAAACCATGAACACCCCTTTAAACTTAAAAAAAAAAAGGCACAGATGTTTAGCTTTTCTAAGAATACAGCTGTTTATTCCCTTAGGACTTTCAATATTTTTTACATGACACTGATACAGTGATATGTAGGGAAACATGCAAAAGAATAAGAAAATACTTTTTGTACAGATAAAAGAGATGTTGTCTGCCAATGACACAAGTTCCTCAAGATATGCTCATGGCTCTGCACAATAAAATGTTTTACTAAAGAAGCTTACATAAACACAAAATATATGAAGCATCTTCAGCATGATTCTTACTAATTTAGGAATACTAAAAATTCAAAAACTTGATAACAATGAGAAGAAATAGAAGTTACTAAATATTAGTTCATATGCAGTCCTGACAGAACTCCAACAGACTTAAGAGCTCTTTAAAAGAGAGGCCTATTTGACTCATAAACCTCTAACAGGCTTTTGTGTAGCCAGAGAACTGGTTACAAACAAATTTATGAAGGAATTCTGGACTGAATCATTGATATTTCTCAATTTACCTCTCTCAAACTTGGACTTAGAAAAACAGTACATACAATAAGCAATTCATTCTGCTCTCACTATCAGCTGTTGCCCAGGTAAATACCAGAATTTTACAGCAGAAATCTTTTCAACTGAGACATGAGACTGTGACCTTTTGAAAGACACATTCCCAAATCAGTTTTTTCTACAGGATGATGCCAGATCCTGACAATTCCACTGAAGCATCAGTAATGGAAATGTTATCATTGAAAAACAATGTTTTTGCACAAGGGAGGGGAAAGCTTTCTCTTTTTTTTGCTTTGTTTTTTTGGAGTTTTTTTTTGTTGGGTTTTGTTGGGTTTTGTGTGTGTGTGTGTGTGTGTGTGTGTGTGTGTGTGTTCCTCTCCAAAAAAATTCAGGCAAGATTTTCTCAAGCTGCTGTGTTTCTATGTCAGCCTTTTTAATTTGTCCTCTATGACAATATAAACCAGAAAATAAACAAATACATCCCTGGCTCTCAACCTCATTGATTTCTTTGCAGTAGGAGTAGACCTGACAGCCTACATCACACAACCAACTACATGCGGATTCCAAAGGCCACATGAATTATTATTCCAAGTAAATAATCCCCTCTAGGCTCAGATGAAAACACATGCATTGTTCCCATCCCTTCTATTGTCACTTTAAAATATGCTTGACCATATTCTGTGCTCAGTACTGAAAGCACTTAAAATTTGAGTCTGAGGTCCCAGATTCAAATTTTGTATGAGAAGACTTTCAAGACAGATTCTGCCAAAGCAGAGCCAGAATCACAGGCCTGGTTTAGTGCAACTGGCAGTTAAAAATCACTTTTGGGAGGTTTCTTTCCCCAGTGCTGCTGGCTGTTTTCCAATAGCTGCACCACCTCATCCTAGAGCAGGATACACTTTCTTTTGTCCTTCCACAGCCAAAAATAGTTGTTGTTGAGCAGATCTCTGGATTCTGTCTGATTTTCATCAAAACATCAAGACTCACACGAATCTTTCTGCATTTTTAGCAAGTCTGTCCAGTGCTGTTGAGAGGACAACAGTCCCCCTCCCACTGTGCCTGCCCAGACACTGCTCAGATCCCTGCTCCTTTGGCTCTAGACCTCCCTGTGCCCAAACTGTCCAAAAACCCCACGTTTAGCTTCCTCACATAATGTGATCCCATTAATTTAGCACAGTCTTTGATTACCTTTCCCTGAGAAGCATTAGAAAAATATATAAAGATAAGACACTCTTATCTTTGGTCTCCTTAGTTTTCAATCTTTTCTGATGGCTTTTCCATTGTTCACGTCTCAGCTTTATCTTCTGAGGCTCCAGAGAAGCTGCTAGGATTTGACTGTCTGATGTCCATAAACAATAGTCCTGCTAATTCAGGAAGACTGTCACACAGCTGCAGAAGTGAAAGACTAGCTCTAGCTCCAGCATCTGAAACCACGTTCAGCTCTCAGCCACATCAACATGTAGTGGAGAAAGCAAGCAAATTAGGGATAAACAAAAGATACAGTTACACACACACACAGGGATTAAAATCAAGATTAAAATCACATGCAACTCTAGAAGTACCATGGGCATCTCAGTAGGATCCCTACAATTACAGAAGATTTGAGCAACTGTGCACTACAGCTACAGTAAAACTGAGAAAAGACCTCTTAGCTCAATCAATCCTCAACTTGCAACAATCCTTCTGACCTTTGTCTCATTCTGCTGGTAATGCATAAACACAAATAAGACAGTTAAACTGAACTTGCAGTCCTTCAGGCGGAACATTTGTTTAAAAAATGTGTATGTATACTAGCCCTTTTCAAACTGTAGAGAAATTATTTTCCTCTACTGCCATAGATCTTTTACAAATATATCCCTGCTTGCATGTGTGCCTGTATATTAAAAAGAGATAGACACAGAGTATCAGCCAATATTACTGATCTGCTAATACAGATTCTTCACACGTAAGGAAACCACATGGATTTTAGGACAATAGAGTGAAAACCACAACTCCAAATTACCTGTAGGACCAACAGCCAACAAATAAAAGGTTCTAACGCTAGTATTAGCAACACTAATACTCAGTAGCAAACACTGCCTCCTTGGTGACACACACCATCTGCACATTTTAGGGCCACTCAGAATTACCAGCATTTGCAAGATGGGTTTCTGAACAGAAAGGCTCAACAAAACCTCAGAATCAAACAGAAAACTTAATTCCTTTTGCTGAGAGGAAAAGTTGGAACAGCAAAATGTACATTTAACATAACGTCTTCCGAAGAAAAACTTTCCAGCCTGCACTCATCCTGTAGCCTTTTATCCTGCAGTCACAGTCTTGTAACAGTTTTTGGTGATATTTATGCAGAACCTACCACAATGCCTGTGACTCAGGCACACAGCACTACTACCATGTGAATTATTACTCTTTATAACAGTAACAGTAAAAATGACTAATATCCCACATGAGGAAGGTTTATTTTATCATTTGGACTCCCTATAGAGATATGGCTTGAAAAACAATCCAATAAACAATACCATGTACACTCATTTGCCACAATGGGATGCATATGTGGGTTTACAGACCTCCCTGTGAGTCTCAGGAATAAAAAAAATCCATGTTACAGCCAACTACAAGATGTTATGGGCCACATTTTACCTCTTGAGGAACTCAGCAAGCTCTCTGTGTGGTAGCCAAGGCACAGTTCATTATAGAAACATGCTACCCATGAATCTCTATGACTGGCCACCANTTTTTTTTTTTTTTTAGTGCCTGCTGGAGTCCAGGATCTGTTACACATATACAGATACACAATATACAGAGGAATCAGAAGCGCATCAGAAAGCCAGTCTATGAATGAGACAATTGTCTGTGTATTAAAGCCTGTCTGCTTGATCAGATGAACTGATCCAGGCCACTTCTGGTCCTCCAGAATAGTAATCTATTAATCTCCTCCCAAACTGTAACAAAGTTTGAGGTAAACCTTTTCATTCTTATTTTGCAATATTTACTACTTTTCAAACACAGTATCATGTTCCCAGAAATGTTTCATAATCCCTATGCTGCAACTGAAACACAATCTTTTCCTGCATAATTAACCAGGCATCTCTGCAAGGAGTGAAAGAATAAGAGTTTCATCACTGTCCCTTCTTCCAAGAGGGCTTCCAAGGGGACTTCTAATAGGAAAGCCCGTGGACTGATTTCTAATAGGAAAGCTTAGACAGAAAAAGAATCTGCAAGCAGAAATGCACATGAGAAGTACATTTGGATTAGTTCCTATTAGATTTCTATCCAAGTTCAGACCTATGCACTTAGACCACAGCATCCTTCTACCAACATCTAGGATTTTGAAAACACATCCATTTAATAAATGGCACCTTTGTAATTCACCATCAGAGAAGATGTTTTTGCAACATTTGCAGGAGCACACAGAAAACTATTATGTTCAAAGATCCTGCTGAAAAATACCCCATAGCATATTCATTCTGTGTCCAGGTGACTACTCTTGTGACTGCCTCCTCATGGTGTAATTATCCTTCTGACAACACTTTCACCAGCACTGGATGTCTCAGTTGTCCATTTGGACATGCCTAACCAAGTGAAAAGGTTGGGGAAGTCAGTGGTATTGCCATCAGGTTTTGTTTTCAGGGGCTATAGGCAGGAATCAAGTAACAAAGCTTGTGCTTCTGCTCAACTCACTTTGAAGATTGCTGTAGCAGAATCCTACGTCTCTGAGTCTGCCATCCAAGACCTGCCTAAAACCATCAGCTGAGCTAAATCTCAATCACGTATTTTGGACGGACAAGGACTGATCCTGAGGGATGATAGCCTGGCATGATGAAGTTGTGAAAGCTTTCACAAAATAGGAGTTGTAGGCATCAGGGTGATTTAAGGTACTGTTCAGGCAGCTCACTTCATGGCAAGTGTCTAATGGTGGAGATCTGGACTCTGGTGGGACTGACTTCATGACAGAGGCTCTGTTGTTCTGTTCAAGCAGATATTCCAGGCATCCTTATATCTCTAGTGCATTTCCCAAATGGTTCTGGGGTCAGTGTTCTAAGTGGGATTTCAGACTGAATTCCTGTAGAGTGGTAAAAGGTGAGTCAAGGTGGTGATAAGCCAGAAACTTTCTAACTTTCTGAAAAGGCAATGTTTAAGTCATGTTGGTGCAAGAAATAACCTTAAAGTCTTTCTTCCTTCCTTCCTTCCTTCCTTCCTGCCTTCCTTCTTGCCTTCCTTCACACTTACTTTGCTCCTTCAGCAGTGATCGTTGCTGAATGATACGGCAGGCTTAGCTGAACTCAGCCCTTTCCTCAGTGAGACACCAAAACATCTTTGAAAATTCAGAGGCTGGAAGGGATGTGAATGGTCAAGCCCACAGAGAGGGCTGGAGAGCAGAAAGAGCTACTACACAAACCCCTTGAGCTCATGTGAAGTTCTGCTGCTGCTTCCCAGAAGAAAACCCAGTGAGGGTATTGCAACCTGCAGTGAACAGACAAGCCCATGGTTTCCATAAAATTTTATGGCACTGAAGGACAGCAGAATGTTTTGTCAGGAAAAAAGGTCTTTTTCTGATATTCTGAGAAACTACTGAGCCTCATGAGTGGAATGTCCTTGAACTTTTAAAGTTTAAGAGCATGATTTAAGAGACAGACTAAGACCCAATGATGACTCCAGACAGAACAATTTAGCTTGATAGAGAAAGTTCCCTCAATATGATTTTTTTGTTGTTTTTAATAATGGATTCAGTCAATAGCCAGGAGGAAAAATAGTTTCAAACCCTTTCATGGTCGTTCAATGCACCAAAACCCACTTGCACCTATGGGGAGTACTAAATCACAAAGGTTCAAGAAACAGACTGCCTTTTTCTTCTTGAACTAGAAAGAAACAACTTTCCTCCCCAGACAATGACTGCCTGTGGGCAGTTCAATTAAAGTTCTCTAATCTTCTGGCATTGACTAGTCATGTTTGCCCATCCCTATTCTTCACTGACAAATCCTTTGTTACCATCAGGATCAGAAGCACCCACTCTCTGTCTTGAGGAAAAGACACAGTTTTTCTTTTAATCTGCAAGACACAGAATGCAATACTGGAAGTGCCTTTTTTTTTCATTCTGACTTATGCAAGTGTGACTTGCATTCTGATGCAATACATGTGATAATGAGTAACAGACAGAGTTAAAATAAATCAATTTCTCTTATGCCACATTACCAAGCTTCCAGCAGTGACATGAAAAAAAAGGAGTTCAAGAACACCATGAGGAGTCACTACATGCAGCACTACAGCAGGAGAAGGAAATATATTCCCTGGCTACAGCTGGCCATCAGTTCAAATCCTGACCAAACACACATAAGCAGTTATTGTGCAATAATGACCTTGTTTATGCTCTGATTCTTTCCTAAGCTACGCTATACAGCAAACTGAGGGAGTTCATTGTAAATCTTGTTGAGTAAATTCCCATCAGTGGGAACTGGACTCTGGTGAATGGACTCATGACTACACTCTGAGGGTCAGTGATCCCAAGCTGAGACACAAGTCAGAAGCATAAGTTTGAAAGGGAAGACACTGGTTTTACTGGTTTTCCTTTCTCTGGTTGTGAAAGGAAAGGAACTCATGCCACCATCAGCCCACATTATGCAGCAAGGTGACTGCAGAGTCTCCAGGAGCAGCTCTAAAGTAACTCAGAATACTCTGCAGCAGAACCAAGAAGCATCTACCAATTTTGTGGCTATGTGCTAGATGATAACAGAACAACTATCAAGGAAACTATTACTTTAATCATGTAAACCAATTTCCTGCATTAGAAATGAGGCCACATATTATCTACTTTTATGGAGGCTTTTTGTTGTCGATTTTATCCCTCTGGATTCCCTCCTTGTCCCTGCAGTGTCTTGTCTCTGGCAAAGCTGGTAAAAATGAATTTCAGATGTTAAGTTTATTCCTACGAGTTGAAAAACACACAAAAATAATTACCTGCCTAGCACTGGGCTGGCTGGGGCCATTCATTTCCACTCATAATTTAGTATTTTTCAAGGTCAATATCAAGCTCCAATTGTGGCACTCATCAGACCAGATGTAAATATGTACCCTTAGGCTTTTGCCCTCAGAACCTCATTCACCACCACTGAAGAACAGGCAAGTTCATCTGGTCTGAATCACCAGTCTTGGGATGAGTCAAACTGCACACATAGAAGTGCCCTTCAAGTGTCCTCTTCACTGATCCTGTATGTCTGGACAAGCTGGGAAGGGGACAGTCATATTCCATCCAATACATCTCATTTACAGTGACCTGGGATACCATTGCAGTATTTTGTGTTCCACTGCAGCCTTCCTCCTGCCACACTGGTGAGCACACCCTCTGTAAAAACCTGGGGGCTGCCAAGTCTGTACTGCTGTATGAAGTTCAGACAACTGGAGTATAATATCTTCATTTAACTTATGCAAAATTTGGCATGTGCACATAACACTGCAGCCCTACAAGCAATACTGAGAATATTCCCTACTGCACAGAAATATTCTAATAACCATATGAGGAATGGATGGAGATTCTGGAATATGTTTAATTTCTAAATTATGATCATTTGCAGTAACTCTTCGTTCATCAAACCAATTAAACATTTAAAACCATAAAGCATTGGAAGCAAAATATAAAAACTATTTAATTGAGAAACACATATCTAAATATTCCCATTAATTTATGTAACTGAATGTCTTTGTGGAACTTTTTCCCCACAGCTTTCTGATCATTTCTTCTTTTAATCTAGTGTTTATGAATTTATTATTTTCATTTATTTCTTTTTGATGACCATTTCATAATATTGAAATTACAGTGGCAATAGCAGTGAATAAAATACTGGACCATACAGTTCACCCTCTGTGTGGTTCTTATGCTTTTGCATAAATTTTTGTTGCTGTGACTAACACTACTCAGAGAATACTACCTCCCTGTATTGTGTTTATTCCTACACCTCACAAAGCAGTCCTGTAAGACATTTAATTCGTCCATCCCATTCCAATACTGAATTATAGTGCTCATTTTCATCAGCAAATTGTAGCTATAATTAAATAAAAACATAACAAAGCAGTTTGTAAAAATGACACTGCATAAACACCAAAAGATATTAGCCCTGAAACAATGTCATTTAATTGGTATTATTTTTACTAATTCATATAGATGATGCTTATTATATGTGCCCTCTTAGTACAGTTTAGAGCACATAGTGCTACAAATACTATGTCAATTCTCAAAGCAGAAGGTACAGGATCCCATAAAGCAAATAAAGCTAGGAAACACTACCCCCTCAGACCATTCAGTTTTTTAAAGCTAGATTCTTAACATAAGAGATGTGCAAGACTGTGAAAGTACAGCCAGAGTCTGTACGAATCTTCCGTTTGTCTGAGATTGCTGGAAAACCGAAACATGAAAGATGAGATTTGTTTGCTTTTGTTTTCCACCACTGTTATCACAGATGTCAAGAAGAACACGATACCTTTATGAAAACTGACCTTCTTCAAGGCGTGCATGGATGGAGGGGAATTCAGCCACAGAGAACTCTGCCAGTGCTTTCCAGTGCAAAGAGAGCCTGAGCTTGGAGCAAGCTTTAAAGAGTACGGTCTTGTCAATTGGGTGTAGGACAATTACATTAAAAAGGGGAGGCAATCCTTAGTTTCATGTGAGTGGAAAACACAAACAGATTCATCCTCCAAAGTATGATGCCGATAGAGCTGTTATGTACTATGTGGTGTGGCAGATAAAAATCATTCTTCGCTCATGTACTGGCTTCTGCTGTGTTACAAAACTACCTCAGAGCTAAACACCTCAAAGCCTTCCTTGCAGGCCATTATTGTCCTGCAGAATCCTTTCCTAGACAGTTACAAGAGCAGCCAGAACCTCATGTTGATTTATCTCTTTCAAACCCTCTTCTCTTACTCCTTGCTAATGCTTCCTACCAGCCTTCCAGTAATTGCAAACTGGAGTCAGCAAACAGCAGCTCAACTGGGATTAATGCAGTGTCCCACACAACCCATGTTTGCCTTGAATTTCTGGATGATCCTGAAGCAGAAGTGCTGATTAGACAAATGGGACCTTTCCTGGCTATTTAGGAATTCTAACTGTTTTTAAAACAGCTATATGAGTAAAACTGTACACAGGCTTAGTGACAAGGTCTTCACCACCAGTTGCACGCAATAGACTTTTCAAGGTACTTCTTAAATTCTTCCCCTTAATTCCACTAATTCCATGAGTCAAAATCTGGAGTTTCCACCTGAAAACAGCATTATTTTGTAGTCCAAATTATGTCAGCTTAGCTTCACCAGTGCAACAACTTCACAGGCTGATGATGAAAGATACTAGGAGAGTGTTAGAAACTCCATTAATATGAAATGTAGTTTGTCCAAACAATTAATTGCTAAATAACCACCAGAATGGCATTTTTGTGCTAATAACCCCGTTCATGTTCTAAATTCCAGTCCCCATGTGTAATCATTCCAATAAAGTTGCAGCTTATTGCAGCTATACCTAATATGGCATTGAGTTCCAGATTTCCATTGCACTATGCTTATAGGCTATTTCTGAATAAAATCCTCCTCGTCAGCCAAGTTATAAAATGAACAGAAAAAGTAGGGGCACATTCCACTTCGGTTTTTTGCAGTAACTCCATTTTTCCCCCATACAATCAACAGTTTCTCAAGCCCTGTGCAAGTATTTAACTAACATTTCTTCAAACATCAACATACAATTCATGGGCATAACACTAATATAAAACCTCTTATGCAAGCCCTGATAACATATCAGTTTTTTGGTTGTTTGTTTTTATATCAAAACTGGAATAGAAGCTGACAGGAACTGAACAGCCAAAAACTTGTGATTTTATGTTGTCAGAGAAAGAATAAATGAACTCTCTGATACTTTATAATAAATGTTTTAAAGCAGTGAGCACATCTGATTTTCATCTCTCCGTGTTCAGTTAGTATATATAGAACAGGATATTATTAGCACATTAGCCAATTTAGCTTTGTGAAAAATTCATCAATTTTTGTGTCACACTTATGAACACAGAGAAACTCGAAAGAACTTAGTTCGTGCACAAAAAAAAACCACAAAAAAACCAAACATGTTCTCATCAAACAAAACACAGTCAGCAATGAGAAACTGTTGAATTAGCAACAATTAAGTGTCATTACGAACACTTGAAAGAAACAAATCCTGAAAGCATTTATGACCAAGTGTTTGAAAGACATCATACCACATGCATTCTTGATTCAATACTACTTGTAACAGAAACACTGCAGCAGGCATTTCTCAAACTTGATGCTGTTAAGGTGGATTTCTTCAATAAAACACTTATTTTTTTAACTTGCAGTACATTCTTCCCACACATTGCCATCTTTTGCAGGAGTAATATATTTGACAAGTGCACTAGGCTTACTGCTCCAAAGGATCTTCCACCAACAATAAAAGGCATAAAGTAGAACGGAAATTACCACGTGGCATGGAGTGGCAACTATTTAAAAAAACAGAACCAAAACCAAAACCAGAAAGAAAACAAAGCACACACAATCCACCAAGAACAGTGCTTTAACACAACTGTTCTAATTCTCAGTAATAGAATTACAGGATTGTAAAAAAGACCATACATATGGCTTTTCAGTACCTCTTACTCACAAACACATGAAATCAGCAAAATCTCATTTCTGAAAGCTCAAAAGGATGCAGGACACTGAGTCTGCTTCCTAGAGACTGAGCTTTTTATTTTGAATGAGCATCCAGACATAACTAGGTATTCATCATCTCAAACAAACTTCCGGATACAACAATCCTTTTTTGTTGCCATTTTGTATCTGTTTTTCTCTTAATTTATTTTGCATGCAATCAGCAGCCTATTCCTGGAACCTGAGGAGAGTTTTTCTAGAGCACTTAACAGCTTTCAATAAAATTTCTCCTAAAGAAGAAAATTAAGGCGTTCTTCTCACCAGATTCATCTGCAGTTCTTTAATTCAGGTTACTTCAACACAATCAGAACCAGTGGAATCCCAAATAAGAGTTTCCAGCAAGCAAAAGCTGATAAAAAAGTAAGAGATTCACCCACTGTTGTATCACTCATGTAACTTCCCACATTTTTTCTTTGTGCACACTTTTTCCAGTGTTCAGACTGTACCCAGCCACACACAGCATCTAGAGTTTGGTCCTAGGAACTTTCTCCTCTCCCAGAAACTCCAAAAACTGCCTGTGAGGGACACTTCTCTACAAATTTACCACCTGTGAGCAGGACAGCACTTCTCAACCTCACCAGAAGAAGAACATTTTTAAAGAACAAACAGCAATGATGGATCCTTACTGACAGAAAGAGAATATCCAAATACCTTCAGGTCTCAGAAGCAATTCTAAACTCAAACCAGTTCCCCCTAGCTGCTGACATTTGGGATGAGTCAGATGCAAATGCATTCCAGCTAAAGGAATGGAAAAAACACTTGTGGTAATATCCTTCAGAAACAGCCTAATCAAATTTTTAGCTGTACATGGCTGTGGAAAAATCCTAGAGAAACTGCCTTCGATGAAAGTTTGCCTTTGGCAAAGAAACACACAAGCTCAGAAGTATAAAACACATCTGGTTCACTCATTTAAACACAGTGGAAGCAGCAGGAATACCTGCACAGAACTGCCACCCTGCACCTACAGCAACAATGAAGTTGCAAAGGTTACTGAAAATAAGAAACATTACTCATTTCTAATGGTCATTTAAAGAAGAAATGGTAACATTTTGCATCAGTGGAGATTTCGTATCAGTCTTAACCAGAGGAAAGGAAAAGATAAGTTTCAGTAAGTAGCAGTCATCCAGCAGATCACTATAGCAAGCTACCACACACCCACACACCCCACATTTACCAGGGAAATGACACACCTTTGGTCTCTTCTGTTCTATGGCCAAGATATTTGGGATTGTAATCTGAATATCTACATGGAAATAAAAAACCTCTAAAGACAGACTGAAAGAATTTAAATACAATCTGTGCCAGTAAATGTTATCTTTAGATGTCCAGGTGAAGCAGTGAAGATGAAACTAACCCCCATCTGTGGAACTATGATGGAACTTTCTCACGTCAAACTGTCAAGGAATATCTGAAAGGAACCAACACCACTTTCTGCAACACAGCAAACTTACAAGAGTCATTTGGATATATCAAACAATTTCCTGCTCTTTTGGGACTCCGGGTACTTAAGGTGCCCTTGGTCTCCCTTCTGTATCATCAGCACATGGACATTTAGCTTCCTAATGTTAAACACTGTCAAAACATGTCTAAATGGGTGAAATCTAAGGTAAGAGCCTGATACCTTAGTTGGAGTAGATAAGTTGTATTATCTCGGTAGGCCTCATGAATCAATTGGTATAACTTTGAGCCCAAAAAGAAAAATAAGCAAACAAACAAAAAGTCCCACAGTTTAACTAGCATTTCAGTAAGATTTCACAGCATGTTGCATGGATGAGTTTGAAAACAATAATTCTCAAGTTTCTAAACCTGAAGCAGTAGGTAGAATTCATCCATTTAGGACCTAAACTCAGTTTAACTCTTCCATTTAATTTTTCCTGACCAAGCAGGAAGCCTACTAGAGAAACACTTGGGACTACCCAGTTTTCACGACTTTACAATGCATGCTCACAAATTGAAAAAATAAAGCCAAGGTATGATGGCTGGCTCCTGTAAAGAGAATTTACTCAAGTTAACAAAAGAACTCAGAAAAAAGTCAAGTCCATCTGCTTACTATGCTTGTACTTCAGGGTTTTTTAGAAATAGTGCTCAGATGTTATTTAGTTAGTACAACTCACAATTCAAACATAACACATTTGAAATCTAAACAAAACGTGAAGCCCACATTTATGCTAGTTTGATTTAAAATCTTCAGATAGGAGAAAAAACACAAATAAGGATTTTTTCAATGATACACAAAAATCACTGTGTACAGCACCAACAATGTTTATCAATTTATATAAAGATAAGAGTTTAAAGTCTCCATTGATCCATTGACCCAAAACTGGGTAGTACAAAAGCACCAGAAAAGGCAAATACATAAATCTTCTATATACCTAACTCACCAGCACAGCATTAAATGTCATTAAGTCTCCAGTACAGCCTGGAGAGATTTTCACTACAAGCCACACCAGTTAGGATTGTAAGGTGTTTGTTTTCAAATCACATTTGACCCATCTCTGCCATTTATGAACATCACAAATCTTTCTCAGGTCTAGCATACCGGGTAATTAAAGCATTAAGAAAAAATTCAAGAAGCTGCACCTTGTCCATTTTGGTTTTATTACTGTACTGTCTCACATTGCTTCTCCTCAGCATGCACAGCACCAGCTACTTTTGTTCAGGGATTTTTTACTGTGGGTTTTGGTTTGATTTTTTTTTGTAGGAGTTGGGACTGGGTTTTTTAAACTGCTATGCTTCCCTCTTCATTTCCATAGAAAGAATGGATATCTTCCCCTAAGAAGAGAAGGAACTGAGCTATGTATATACAGATAAAAGAAAGAGCAAAACTTTCCTGATCATTCTCCTACTCTGGTGCCCCAAAAACCACATGTTTAAGGGCTGGGCACCACACAGTCTAAAGAAATCTACAGTCAAAACCAGAAAAATGGTCTCATTTCCCAATCTGATTACATCTGTACAGCTGCTGATGTTGGATGTTCAGATAAAAGCTGGAGTTGAAGGCTCAGAAATAAAGTTCTCTATCTCTGGGATGTTTACATTCTGAAAGCTTGGAGACCCTCCTTTGAAAAGCAAGTGAAAAAAGCAAACATTAAGATTCATGCAGTCTATGTCAGGGAAGGGCTATACAATTAAGTCCTCCTTTCAGCTCAGTGGCTTTGAATATTTCAGATGTAATCAATTTAGTCACCTATTTAGGCAGATATAGCACAGATTTAAGCATTTAATTACAGATAGTAGAGATCCAAGGCCAAAGTAAGTCCTGCATTTTCTGGATGTGCCAGGGAGAAATGAAAACCTCCTGAGTTGAGCTTTGACATAGCTAACCTACTTACTGAGCTCAATGTTCCCCCAAGTAGGTTCTAACACAAAAGTTAAATGTTATTTCCCAAAACCATCACCATGACCACAATTAACCTTGCCTTGCCTTCCCTAGAATCTGTGTCTGCAGCCAAGCTGCAGGTGAGATGTTGGTGTGTGGGAGCTCTAAGGGTGACACAGATCCATAAAGCCTGAACCCTTTTGTGGGACTGTGGCAGGATTTTACACAGCTGCCTTAATAAGATTCAGGATCTTATCTTCCTCTATCTGGTCTCACTTTTTTCCTTCAGCAGGACTGAATGAAAATACATATTGTATTAACCTTTCCCAGAATTCAACAGCTTTTCCAGCAAATACTTTGAAAAGTAGGCAATGTCTTGAACCCACCTAACTACTAATATCTATTTCACTGAGCATTTTAGACACCTTTGAAATAAAATTCCTTACCTCTGTCTGTCACTTATGTGGCACTATCAATGCACAGAAGTGACTGCTGTCCAAAATTCTTTGTCACTTGTCACAAGTTCATCATGTAACAGAAGTATGCAGGTATTACACAGAATAAGAGTGTATAAAACACAGAGTGACAATGCACCACCCAACATATGTATTTTTCAGACACTACCTTCAAAGGAGAAAGGAGGAGTGACTGAGGTTGGAGCTGCCACAGCAAAGGAAGGGAAATGCAACCACTGACAACTGCAGAGACAGTCTATGCTCTGCAACTCTGCAAGGAGCATATATTTGAAAACTCAGATTTTACAGG
>VYXF01006318.1:253976-282348 GCA_013397295.1 Polioptila caerulea | reverse complement strand
AAAAAAAGGGAAAAAAGAATGTTGTAGTCAATTTCAAGCATGCTTCAGCTGGAAAATCCACTCTTCTCATACATATCCTCTCCATAAAAGCTAAAGAGCATCCCCTGGTTTTCCTAAGTTCAGCACATACAATGAGGGGACTATGACTGGGGGAAAAAAAACTAAACCAACAACTCTGTGATGCAGAGTTATATATAAAAAATTCTTGGGAGACTAGGATTTCTCCAGATTAATTTTTAGTTCTTCTTTGACCACAAGAAACATAATAAAGAAGAGCTTCTTTGAAGATGATATGAAGGAAGGCCATCTGTGTCAGTCACGCACATCCCTCCACTTTCTCTAAAAAGATGATTTATTATTTCCAAGACATTCCTATATTCCATCAGGTGTGAAAAGTCTCATAGCCCAGAGCCACACGGAAAAAGCCATCTCAATTTCGTTTATTACTTTCACACACTAGAGCTGCAAAGCAGGCAAAAACACAGAGAGAAATTTCTGGGCTTTATTAAGTTTTGGACAGAAATGTTTATTCAAGTTAGAACTGGAGTTCCACACTGTCCTTAAAGTTCAGCTAAGTGATAAGACTCAAGCAACCAGTGTCATCAGATGGTAACCTAGCAGCTGTTGATAAGAAGAATAAACTTGGATACCTCGATATTTAATATATTTTTAGATTTCAATAAACTGCCTCTCACTTAAGACTTATAACAATGCCTGTATTTTTTTACAGCACAGCACAAGGCAGCAATGGAGCAAAACAGAACAGCTGGTGTTGAATTCCCCTTGTCCAGGACAGGAGAGCTGTGTCTGGGCTGCTGACAGGAGGTGGAGTTTGTTGGAGCTGGGCCTCCCTGGAAACCTGAGGTCATCCAATCCTTGCTCATGCACCTTGATATTCATATTACGAAGTGCAGATGAGGTGAGCTGCTACACAACGTCTGTGACACTCTCCTTCAATTGCCCCATGCTTCACAGAAGGCCACTAAGACCTCTTGTCCCTCTGAGTAGCAGCTGCACAGCCCCACTGCCTCTTACCCCTGTCCAGCTCTTCACTCTTGAAATATCGTGACAGAGTCTGTTTTCTCATTACAGCTACCTGAGAAGAAATAATTCTTGAACACAGCAGACTTACACCTGTTATATCAAGAGCAACAACTGGCCCTCAATTATGAAACCCAGAGCTTTCTACTACACATTTAGAAACAGTTCACTCTCTATTAAAAAAAAAAATCATGCCATGAAAGCTGTTTTTTAAAATATAAAAGCATTTATAAACAGGGGAGGAAGTCACACTTCTATTTATTTGGCATCTTCTATTCTTGCATTTGTGGATATCTCTACACCATACACATTAAACACCTGTAGGAGACCTTGATGGAAAGATCAACCCCTCCCACCCCACCCCAAAAAAAAATCCAATGAAAAATAACAGTGTCTGGTTCTAATAATTTAACTTAAGATAAGGAATAATAGGTTCATTTAGTATTTTACCGGATAACGGAGGGGAGTGAGAGACAAGAGTATTCCAAAATTAACTCTCATTTTCATTGTTAGCCATTGATGACTTTGATCGTCACACATCATTAACTAGTTCCTCGACCAAATCAAAAGCAGTAAGAAATAAAATGAGAAAAAACAACCCCTGGGGCTATACTTGAAATGAGAAAAATGCACATATTTTTAACCAGATGGTTTTCCCTCTAAGTTACAAGTTTATAATATGAAATCATTACTCCACCATATTAAGTATTGCTACTGTCTTGCTTGCGTATGTTTTTAAATTCTAAGAAATCCTAACAGCTGCATCACCTGCAGCAGAGACTTTCAGGGAATGTTGAGAGCCAAAACATTAATTTCTCCACTGTCAATCTGTTTATTGTACCCCAGAGTCGAAAACCTCATCAGCTGTGCTATGGTCTCAAGCATACTCAGTAAGGTCAAATATTTGTCAAGATAATTTGTTTTGGCTGGAATGGAGAAAGTAAAGGGAAACAGAAAAATGCAAAAACACACCATTTTGTTGAGAGATGATGTCAAATTATGAAGCCTTGAGTAGACAAAATATCTCATTAAATCAGTCAAAGGGTAGGGATTCAGAGTATACTTTTAGGAGCCTCTAGGTATGACATAAACCTGTAGTAAAACTAGACTAGCCAACACAAAAATCCTGGCTGTAGTAACTTCATTCCTTTCTGAATGTGCAGACTTAACCCGTGCTTAGTCAGAGATAACATCATAGATTCCTTCCACTCAATTTTATGTGCTTGTGGAAGTTATTAATGAAAAACAAACATGAGCAGTGCTAGATAAGGCCTGTTCAAAGCTGCGATGCACCAATAACCTCAGTTCAGAGCTCAGCTGCTGAAGGACACTTTTAGAGGCCTTCATGAGGATGACTCTGACCCTTAGCAGGCTGGACCCCCATCCCATGCAAAAGTGCTCCCACCTCAACATCCCAAGGGTAAGCCTCTAAAATAAACCCACAAAAGTGTCTAAAAGTGAAATAAAACCTTATGCGTCCTGTTCTAAGAGCACTGGTTTAAAGCATCAAAACACCCTAAAACTGGTCCATATATCTCTCTGAATGTAAATGGTTTTGCTCAGCCTCTCTTTAAAACACTGCAACCAAACCAGCAGAACAATAACAACCAGAGTCACCCGTCCCACTCAGCAGCACTCAGGAAAACACAGCTAACACCCACAACTCCATTTCTTTCAAAACAGAGACAGGACACCAGGACTCATTAAAATGCCATATCATGGTGTCAACCTATGTTTCATAACCTTCTGAGAACCGGTTTCTCAGAAACAGGGGAGCACAAATGTTTGGCCTTCTAATTCACAGCAAAGAATTATTTTACAAGGCATTTCAGTAAATGAAGGTAGCACATCAAATACCATCTCTAAAAAGAGCAAGAGCAAGTTGCTATGTATTTTTCAGCAATAATTAACTGACCATCAACCCTGCAAATGCCACTTACTTCCTTTCCTATGACAACTCTTTTACCTCTTGTTTCAATATGCAACAGCCTGACAGACACGACGGCAAACAGCTTTCCAGACCATTGTCCCTGGACCCAAATAGAAGCTGTATTAATGTTCTTTTCCCCAGTGTTAAATGTTTTTGATAGCTAAGAGAAAGGCTCTATAGTGTAAGAGTTAGTTGCTGGATGAGGGCATCCCACTGTGGGCTGTATTTGGCACTTCTTTCCTATAATGTGAAAGCATGACACCCATTAGTATAATTGAGATTTACAAGCCTGCACAATGAAGCAAAACTTATAAAAGAGCCAAGAGAGTGAACATAAGCTATCATCAACAGGGGAGAAATTGACGCATAAGCTACAATGCCATTATTAGAGCGTTTCTGCCTTTCCTGAAAAACAAAATTTTTGGTAATGTTTGGTATTCATATAGTTTATCTATTTTGTGTTTTTATCTCACAATAGTTTTTGAAACTAAAAGTGAAAAGCCAAAACAAACGAAGTCATCCTAAAACATGATACGGTCACACAGTAATAAAATACAAAATCTTTGAAAAGAAATTGATGCAATATAACCTTCAGGGAGACAGATGCACAGGTCTTCATTTCTTCAGCTTTTTTATTAGGTATTTTAAAGGATCAAGCTTATGCAGATGGCACAATTTGAATAACTTCATTTGTTCTGAACTACACTTGTGAAAGCACTATTTTAAAAAGGGTCTGTTTCTTTCAGTGTTGCTTATATTGCAATCAAAACCTGGTAAATCTAAGCTATGGCTCTCCATTTGTTCACTAGAGCTTTTTCCAAGTCCAAACTGAGTTTAAACCCAATGACTTATCTGCCTGAAAAGCTGCCCACATGCTGCTGTGTTATTTTAACCAATACAGTCCCTGTAATCTCACCTTAATAAACAGAACCTACCTACATCCATTGACATCATGAACAAGTCGTGCTACCTGGCTCAGAAACAAGGACTGGTATATACAAATTTTCCCAGAAATGTCCCCAGGCAAAATGAACAGGTGTCTAGGTCAGCAGAGAATTTAAAAACTCAATTGCTGTAGGCATCTACCTTGTCTACACCCTTTCTACCCCTCAGACACTGATTACATAGGCAGTGAAACACAAATATAAAGCTGGGAATTACAAATGACAAATATAAATGTTACTAAATTGAAATGACAGAACTCTTGATGCATAGAAGAAACCAAACTAAACCATAACTTTTAACCCAAGTGTTCTTGCTCTGTAGATGGGAAGACAGTCCTGCAATGCAGTCACGCTATTCCTACTTTGAAAATAACTAAAGGAAGTGTTAAAGAGCGAAGCTTGGTCCCTAAATCTTCACGTTTCTAGGGCCAGTAAATTTTGAAAACTTGCATTCAAGAGTTGTAAAAGGAAAGGTCAAGAACACAGGGGAACTTAAGGTGGTGCTCAACGAATTTGGAACAAGAGACATTTTTCCACTAACTCTGTAGAGTCAGTGCTTGCATAGTATGTACTAGAGGCACACAGAACATCACAGAACATCTCATTCATGTCAGCTTGACATGATTCAGGGTGAGCAGGATGGGAAAGAATGAAGGACAGCTGATATTAACCAGGCTGGTAAAGAATTAACAGCAGAAGTATGGCCAAAGCCAACAGATCCTATCTAATGAGATTACATTTTTTACATTTTCTAACCACATTTCCTAATTAGATTGTAAGTCTGACCAGAAAACATATGTTTATGACACATTTAGGTTTTTTAAGGCATTTGTCTTGGCACATTTTTATGAAGAATGTTTTTTATTTAAAAATCAATGCTATGCTCACTTCTCTGATTAAAAACCTGACAACTGAAGTTACAATTATAAATGAGGAGCCATTATCAAGCAGGTACATTTCCACCAAAACTCTCTGGAACTATTAATTTTGTCCCTTCTGGCACTGAACGTTTGTACAAAGATCTGAAAGACAACCTTAAAACGTTCCTGGTTCCACCTGTAGACAGTAAGAACAAATACTGCAGGAACACATCTCTCTCAGGAAGACAGGTGATAACATACACAACCACCACAGCCATTGCAATCTGAGCTCCAGGAAAGAGTCTGATGTTCAAACAAAAATTCACACAAAAGAGAAACTGTGCTTCTGGAAACAAGGCTGTTGTCTGCAAAGCAGAAACTCCAGGAGTCTTGGTTTCACCTCAGGATGGCTGAAAACAGTGCTTAACATACATTTGCAGACAAAAGGGTTAACAGAATCCTGAGAAATGCACAAAGGAATCTCTCTTGGCACTCCTATCTCTTGTTGCAAGTGCTGATTTACATCTCTTCTGATGGCAAAGCCACCTCTCCTTTGCCTAAGCAATACATTCACCCTATTTTCACCAGCATCCAGGCTTTTCCCAGAACAGAAGAGCTTTGCTAGAAAGCAGGTACCAGAATAGACTTCCCTTCTTTCTTCAGGGATGCTACACCAAATTACAAGAAAAGGTGTTCACGTCAAACTTACACATTGCTGTCTATCTACCACACAGTGTTTCATATTTTTCTCCATGGTCTTCTTGTCTGTACAGTTAGAGCTTAACTTACTCAAGATATATTTATTGCCACCCTGTTATTCTTTCATCTGTCAGTGTTGATTTGCTCACAGGAGCAGACTCACATTTTCTCAGAAACACTCTTTACTCTGTGGCACAGTGACTGCCACTGCTTTGCTGCTCTCCAATGTTTCTATTTTGGCAAACCTAGTGCGGCACTTTACTTTCTTTGAAAGGCACACACAGCTCCTGAAAATCAATGATCTGAACTAAACCTGTCCCCATTATCAGCCCTTCAATTACGACTCTCTGATGTGTGTCTCCACAGTGACACACACAAGGTGGTTTTAGAACAGAGTACAAAGGAGAAGGAAGGGATGTGTGGCAGCAAAGAATAGCCTACGAGTTTTAAACCAGGCTTAAGTCCATCTCGCCTAAGGACATGAACTTTCTATTTTTCCCAGAGAGCTTGAAAGCATTACCATGCAAGCAGGAACAACACAAAAAATACAACTGCTTGAAAATTAACTTTATTGTATTCCCAGGGGATTCTTCCCAACTGCCTCCTCTCTTTCTTATGAGCTTGTTATTTCAATAAGTATCATCTGCAGCCTGCTGTAGTTTTCTGTATGCAATTAGACTGTTTTCTACTTTAAAATAAAATACATTAGATTAATAAAAAGCAAAACAAACAAAAACCAAAACTAACAAAAAACACAAACAAAAAAAATCCAAAACAAAACAACAACAAAAAAACACCAAAAACCCAAAAAACCCTCAAGCAAACAAACAATTAAAAAAATCTCAACCAGTGTGGATATGTGCAAACTGCTCTGATAACAGAAATACAGAAACTAGGAGTGTGCTGGTCTCACATTCTCATGTCAGACATCCAATTTCGACAGCTGTTTACGCCTCATGAGACATAGCAATACAAAACAGTCTGAACTGCAACAAACAGACTTCCAGCTCTCACACACCTCCCCTTCACTGGTAACCTGCATCCCTCACTACTGCCCACAGACAAAGATGCTATTCCCAAAAGTCCCACTGTCTGCTCCTTTCCCCTCATGCCTGTCTCTTCTAGTTCCTTACAAAGTTTATCAGACAGGATTCCTGCATTTCTCTCATGTGTTTTGGAAACTTTCCTGTATCCTTACTTCTACCACTAGTAGTTACAGAGAGAAGTAGTTCACTTGTAATCTTTTACTAGGCAACACCTCCATTTTCAAATGGTACTGAGCCATATTTAATAAAGCCCACTAGGTAGCAACAGTACATCTTCACACAGTTGGTGACAAAACCACACAAGTAACCTGAGCTGCACTGATGCTGACATTATACTCTTCAGTAAAACAGATTATAGATCCCACTCTTGTATGACTTTCATGTTGCCTAATAATCCTGCAAAAATGGCAACATTATTTAAAAGCACTACATTTTTGCTTCATTATATGCAAGGAAATCTGCATCAACATACTCAAAGACCTAAAATTCTCTGAGCATACAAAAACATTCAACATCACACTGGTGTTTACCCTTTTCTTGGCTATGCAACAAGAGCAGAACTTGGCCCTTAGCAGTGACCGACTTTTGCAAATAATCTTATCATTTTTTATGGCTTAAAAAATGTTTTGCTTATAACAAAAATCTCTGCTCTTCTCATACTCCAAAAGCCCTATGAGATATTGTGCCAAACTGCTGCTATATTATTAGACCTCTTGCAGTAAATTCATGTGCAAAACCAAATCGTCTGCATTTAAATACTGCCTTTAATTTGTATTTCACAACTGGCTTGGACAATCAGCCACTCGGCTGGCTGGGCAGAGGAGCCAGCTGGCCAGTTCATGGAAGGAACCTGTCAGAGACTGCTCACAGAGGCAGAGAAGAAAATGCAGCAGGGTCTCCAGCAGCACCCGTGGGTCCCTCCTGAGCATCCACCACACCGACTCACCCTGCTGCCCAGCCCTAACTAGCACTCCTCCCACCCCAGTTCTATCCCCACACCTCCTCCCATCTCTAGTGGGAGCAGTTCCACCCATTCTCCAGATTATAAAAATCTGGCACCACTGATGAGTAAAAACCAACCCATTTTATAACCTGGAACTACTTTCTTTTTTTCCAGCTGTACCCATAGAATGAAAATTCCCCTCTGGGTAACCTTTGCTCTGGTAACACATAACACAACACACAGAACTGTGTCACAAGTCAGCCATTAAGTTTACACTGCTGCAGAAGACAGGGAGCACATTTCATTCTTGAGCATTAGAGTAAAACAGAAGAGCTGGTCTCAGCCTCAGTAAAAGACAGATTTGGAAGTACCAGGGTGTATTTTCTGTGATGTTATCCAACACCTATGCAGAGCCAAACATTTAGAGTTTTTTGTTGTTCACATCAGGTTCACCTCTCTGTTTTTAATACAGTTGCTGGAGCACAAATTAGCCTTTCAGAGATTAAAAAGCAGAGACTACAGAGTAAGCACCATGTCTGCTGTCTGACTAAAACCAGTGCAAGTCTATGCAGAAAAGAATCCAAGCCAGAAAGTAAATAGTTTGCTGCCTCACATACTTGCTCACTAACTTCTTAAAGTGAAAGATGACCCCCAAAAGCCTTTCCAGCCCTGGAAAACTGCTTAGAAAATAATTCTCTAAAGAGTTAATCAGGCTCTTACATTGCAGAATTTAGCATGCAAGTACAGAATGCCCAGGCTTCTCTCTCTCCAGTGCACTGTGATCATGTAACAAACCAAAGTCAGATACATTATCTTACTTCAGCAACAGAAAGCAATGAATTTGAAGCCTTCATGAAACCAACACCAAAGAGATACATGATAGTCTTAGAAACTGTAGCACTATTAAGCCTTTTGGACAAAGGGTTAGTGAGCTCCAGGGCACTCTGGGCAGCACCTCCAGTCACTCCCAGGTTTTCCCACTCTTGCTGACAAGCAAGGATATGGCCCCAGGAGACACCAACAAAAGATGGAAAGCAGTAATTGGGGCCTATCCAATTGCAAAAGTCAGAGGCTGCATTTAGACTAACTCGCACCCCCATCATCCCCACACTCCCTCAGTGTGTGGGACCTCTGCTCTCCGACAGCCTTCGCCTGCAATCACATATTTCTGGCACTTCCCAAAGGCGCCACAGCACTTCGCTGAAGAGAATAAAAAGATGTCACAGGGAGGAAGAAGGGGTGCCCAGACTACCTCCAAATCCAGTGCCATCCTTGTTTTTGGAGTGGACAGGCCATGCAAGCAGTTGGCCCCACCTGCAAGCAACAAAAGGGGGTCAGAGGGAGCAATAAAAGCCAGAGCAAGGGAAGAACAGAAGAGGGCTGAGTCACACCGCAGAGGGTAGAGTGAGAAGTCACACCTGAAAGCTGCTATAACACTAAAGAGTTGCACTCACAGAGCAACACAGCATCAGTGTGTCACCCATGAAGGGAAAAAAAAAGAGTCATAAGATAAAGATATGTGAAGATAGAAATGCTAACTTGCTTCAGACAGCAAACACTCTAAGAGATACATAATACCACAGCAACTACAGTAGGACCAAAGCAAAAGGAAAATTTTAAGAGAAATTCCCTTCCTGTTACATATTGGTAAAATCAATTATGATGAGCTCACGTTCGTCAGCGCATTCTGCCTGAATGATGCAGCAATCCTCACCGGTCTGTTCAGAGATTCTTTTTTAAAGACTGGCCAAGAAGATGTGATACAATCACTACCCCCAAGGGTTCATTATTTACAGTGGACAGGTATGAAATGTATTTGCATCAGTAGGTTGATCTCAGAATGGGACAAAGAAAGATGTTATAAAAACATCTTAAGCCCTGCCTGCACCTCATGCTTGTCACCTTCCTTTCATAGGATCAAATGCTGAAGTGCTTGCTGTTGTGAGCACCACACATTTCTCATACCAATGTACTGAGATGCACTCCTCTGCTTTTCTGAGCTAAACCACCCAGTAGCCTTTCCTTGCTTGCCCCAAAGGAAAGAGGTTGGGCAAAAGCCTGAGGAGGAAAGGATGATATTGGATTGGGTCCTCATGCAAACCCTGTTTTCCATTTCGTTTTCTCTTGCTGTGGTGATCAGTAGAGAAACACTTAATACTAAGGAACAGAAATGCCTCAGATGGAAAAGCAGATGGGACACCCTGAAATAAACCCTCTGTAAACCTGCTTTTTGCCCAGAACAACTTTTTCTGCCACAAACAGCATGTGCCAGATTCCTCAGATGCAAAGCTGAGTGACACCACAGCAAAACACCCCTTGATGCAAGCCCTGCAGAAACATTGCCATGCTCACTCTCCTCTAGATGCATGTGCTCCATGCTGCCTCAGCTTCCGTGCATAACAGTTCCCAGACAACTGAACTTTATGGCTGCCAAGATCTTTCCTCTGCAATCAACTACAGGAACAACGCCCTGCCCTTTTTCTTTTTTTCCCCTTGTCTTAAAGTTCTGTCTCTCCTTCACTTCCTGTCTCCCCTGCCTTCCTGTATCATCCACAAATGTGTTAGTTTAGCTCATATTAGGTGTCTCATTTGATTCAGAAGCTTTTGGGTAATCAGAGGGCTATATGTGGGAAAGGTGTTGGGTTTATTATTTATAGCAATCACATTATGTAGACCTATACAAACACAAGTACGCTGCACCTTGGAGTATTATCTTCATTTTAGTCTTTATATTCTTAAAAGAAAGGTAAGGTTGAAGTCAACAAAGACCACTCATGAAGGACACAAGAGGTTTATCACTCAGATTTCAGACCAGTGCTGAAAGGGGATGTCTTGAATTCTCACCTTTATATAGGACCAGGTATGTCTAAACCATCACCCACTGTTACCTTATCTCTTATGCTACAACTTTAAAACTTTATTTATGTTTTCAGGTCTTCCCAAGCATGTCAGCCTGCTTGTTTCAAGAAGAGACTGTGAATCCTCACAAATCACTCTGGTCCCAGTGTTCAAAACAGAACTCAGGCAGCTAGAAACAAGACAAGAAGGGAAACCCTACATCAATAAATCCAGTTACCAGTTCTACCTTACAAAAACTATATCTCACATAAGAAGAAAAGGACTGTCTCTGACCAAAGTCTCTTACCTCCATTCTATTTCTCAGAACTGCTGGAAGCAAACACCTGGGGAATAGTAAAATAAGATGTGGTACTTCCCACAGGTTCTTACCCTTTTTCAAATGGAGTGATGAGAAATGCATCTGTATCCAGAGTGAACCTTAAGTCGCATTTTCCCGTATTTCTCTAATCTCCACTCAAAACCTAGGATCATTTTTACCTTTTTTTTATTTTTTTCCTCCAAGGTAATATCCTTCTACTAACAAATTACTCTCAAAAAAATTCACAAAGTATAAAGCAGACATAGTCAAGATAAAGCCTCACACTTCTAACAGATAAAAGGCAGAGATGTCTACTTTTTTGCTAAGCCTGTGACTCTAGACTCTACACTCTACACTATGACATTTGAATTTTCCCCTCTCCAGCTTCATGTCTACCATTTCCTGGTTTAATGATACAATATCCCAGTCCTTCCCTATCCTGATGATACTTTCTAGACCAGTAGCCTGAGCAAAGTTCATTACACATTACTGATTCTTGTCCCGTGAGTATCAATGAAAATTTCATGTAAAAGCAGCCCCAGAACAGAGACTTAAGGGACCACATGAACAGTCTTTTTTCTCCCAATAATACCATGGAACTGCAATGTGCCACACCAAGTGACACAGTGCTCTGAAATGCAGAGCTAGCAGCACCCTTGATCTGTCCCAAATAGGCAAGATTTAAATGCTTCACACAAATATAACACATACTCACCTTGCCAGATGTCATCAGCCCAGTTACTGGGATGCAGCCAGGTGGGTAGGGAGGATGATTGGGCAGTTCCCAAATGCCTCACAGGACTCCAGTTAGCAATGCCACAGTGGCACCTCACCAATGGTAGATGAACCATGCAAGTATAAATGAGTGACCTGATTTAATTCTGCAGTGGAATGACAAATGGCAGTGAAGAATACTACGCCATTCTCTGTGGCATTGCTGCAGATCCTACACAGATTAACAGGTCAATCTACTGCCATATTCAGGTTAAACCCCTAAAGAGACCTTGTCTTGTAATCAGGTTAAAAAAAAATAAAAAGAAAGTTCCTAAGAACTCTGGTTGAATCTTAGGGGTTTGGGGGAAGAGGGGTGGGTTAGCGGAGGTTTTCTGCTTTGAATTTTTCGTTTTGTTTTACTTTTATTTAGATCACTCTGATCTCCTGACTTGTACACAAAAACAGCCTATGTGAGGGGTAAGAATGCCAGTGGCAGATGGACAACTCATGAATTCCTGCACTTCACAGAAATCCATCCACTGTGAGAATCTCAGATATTATGCCTAATGAGTTTTTCTCCTTTAGACTTCTAATTCACACACCATTTATGCACTTACAGACTTTGTACATCACTTCATCTCTATGATCTCCATCTTGAGTCTTCACACTGAACTGTCTGGATGAATAATGGCTTTCAATTCAATTGTTACACAGGACTTTATAGTTCAAAGAACAGAAGTTCTTAGTAATGGGGAAACACAGAACATTTGTCAAAGGGTGAAAAAATTCAACTCAGCTCAGCTAGCTCCAGTCTCCATAAAGAAGCTTGACATAAACAAACTTGGCTTGTTTATGTTTTAAAATATGTGATTGTCATTCAGCCCTTTACAGAACACATTTCTTAAGAAGTGTTATGATAATCAGCTTAACTAGAAATAGTACCATATAAAGCAACACTCACAGCCATAACATGAAGGGACTATGCCAAAAGCTGCTCCACTGCCTTCACTGCCTTGCCAGAAGATGATGTGTCCTAATTGTGAGAAAAAGGCGAAAAAGATGACACAAGTGGGCTGGAGATAATATTCCTTTCTAATGATCAAAGTAATTCAGAGCACAAGTGCAAAATAAAGTCAATAGCCTAAAACCTCACCTGGGTAAATAACTGTAGTAGATGATCTGGCATGAAATTTAATGAAATTAATGTTATCTCTATTTAGTCTTACTGAATTATTAATATTAAATTTTATATTCTTTGAATAGACAGCTACCAATTTCCTGGAAAGCAGTGATTGCTACAGCAGGCAAGGGCTTTGTGGTTACTTGTAGCTAATTTACACTCTCCAGTTTCATTCCCTCCTTAGAGCTGGATTGCTTTCACAGGTCCAGTAGTGGTCACTTAGCTTCATAACTTTCCTTGGCATTTCTCTCCTGAACTGCTACTATTCTCAGACTTTTGATCTCTTTTCCAATGTCAAGCGAAATCTGTTTCCTGATTTGAAAGAGAACACTTAATTGGATAAACAAGTGGCATGTTGTCTCTGTAGCTTAGCTAGCAGTAAAATAAGCAACGTGCAGTACTCTGTGTAAGGAGAAACCTGTACTTTTCTAATCTATCCCTTTTTTTTTTTTTTTCTGACAGCTGGGACTGGTGTCCCACTTCCAAGAAGCAGCAGTAGCTCGTACTGTGCATTTTGATGAAAAAAGGATTATAACACACCTGTGACTTTTTGACAAGCATCTGCCACCAGCTGTGATTTAACTACATTATATAAAGATACATAAAAAAAATTCAGCAAGTACTCAGCCACACTGAACTGACATGATGTAATAAGAAATACAATTTTTCCTTTTGATTATAAGTTACTTAGAAAAAGACAACAGCTGTTGTAAAATATGCAGGCAGTGCAGTTCAAACACTTTGGTGTTGTCTACAGACCTGGCAAAAACAATTTAATAAACATGAAGATCTACTGAGGCTCTTTGAGCACGAAGATCCAACAAAGGACATGCAGACTCCATACAGAAAATAAAGCCAGAAAGAACCTGTATTTAAAAGAATTTCTTATGCCTCATGGCAGCAACAACAGCCAACTCTTGCTTTCCACTCCACATACAACTTGCAAGAGAAGGCACCGATATTAAAAAAAAGATATGGCAAAAATACTCTGTGTTGGTGAAAACCTGCTATATACTCTGTGCCATAAGAATACAACCATGGCCAGACTAGATTGAAATAAAGATCCTTCCAACTCAGTACCCTTCATCAACAGACAGAAGCAGCATTTTATGGAAAGGCTGCAAGAACAGAGCAAAGATAAAAGGACACAATCACTGACCTGCACATATTCTGGAGACCTGCCAGTTTGAGATGTCTTGAGTTAAAGGCAACTTTCTCATCATTTTGCTGGAGTTCTTCTCCATCACTTGCTCTAAACTTTATCCATTAAATTTTATCCATCCAGTAAATTTTCTTCCCTGCCATTCAGGATACCTCATTGTCTACAAATTTACCATCTTCTACAGAGTCAATTGAAATGATAGATTAGATCTCACAGTTAACAATTCAGCAATTTTATATTAATTCATTTGGAAAAGCAACTTAATGGTTTTTGTGGGTTCTTTATTAATAATAAAGCTTCCTGGCTATGGCTTTTCTCCTTCAGCCAATTTTCTTGTCTTAACATCTGCATTAAAAATTAGTTTACAATCTGTTATACAGGATATTAGAAAACTCTAAGAAGCTATTAAACAGAGTAAGGACAAAGGATAACAAATGAATGTCAGAAAACTCCTGAGAGTAAGCAGCTGGACAAAAAAGAAAAAAAATGCAATTAATAGATGAATGAAAATTGATACAGCATTGTACAATGAAGGGGGAAAGGCAGCATATGGACTCTGATCTACCTGCTACTGCCCAGAAAGAACCTGAGCTGCTGTTTCCATGAGGAAAAAAAAATGGGACCATCTAAATTAATCTTAACAGCTGTCCAACTAAGCTGCTGAGCATTTGGAATTACCAAGAAACAAAAACAATAATTAGGAATACCCTATGTCACTGAGTAAATCGCCTCAAACACTGTGCTCAGTATTTGACTTTTCACTCTGTCCTCCATGACAACAACTCCAGGAAGCATCAAATGCAACTGATAAAAAAAACTAGTGAAAAACAAATGAAGATACATCGAAATCAATTTTGTTATAACTCATATGTGAAGATTCATATTTCTAACACTGAGTAAAGGCATGCCCAGATAGTGTGTGAAATATTAATTCATCAATAGGTTTACCTCCAAAAATTTGAAAACAGAAGTTGAAAACAGAAGCACGGATGACCAAATGGGAGGTGTCCAACTGCCATGTTCTGACTCATATCCAGATATTTGCTTAGTCATCACTGGACAGAGGATGCTGGACAAAACAGACACTCACCCTATCCACAGTCTCCATTGTTATGATTTTGGCCAGATTTGGTCCATGACTGTTCTAGATAAGGAAACGGACAGAATTAACACTGGATAAAAATTAGCAGATATTCAAGTTTGGACTGATCATTTAAAATTGTCTTTGTTTCAAATATATACATTTCAAAAGAGGGTGGGAGGGAGGAGTGACATTTGAAAAAATAAATCTTCCAACCCAAAGCTGTTTATGCGTGAGCCTTTACTGTGAGTTCCAACCAGAACAAATTTAGACATAACTCTTGGACTTTCCATGCTTCAACAAGCAATTTATTAGGGATCTGCTGTTTGCCATGAGAACTGGAACACGGCATGAACAAGTTTAAACACAGCCACTGTTTAACCAAGACCACAAGCTTTTTCATTAACTACTTACTCATTTTTAATGCTTGTCCTTCTCCAGACCACACCTGGAACCAGTGTGTACATAAAGCACCCAAATATCCCAGACTAAATCACTAAATACTTAAATTCTGTTGCAATTAACAAATAACTTGGGTAAGTCCATTGTTAAGCACCGGATTCTTGGGAAAACAAAACAAACACAACAATTTTTTTGGCAACAGGTTGGTAACAAGCAAAATATACAACAGGACAGAAGCCTTCTCAGCACACCAAACAGATCTGAACCCAAGAGCTTTAGCTGCAGTGCAGCTGTTCTGCAGTACCAGAGCTACATGTATGTATAGATCTGTGTGTGTGTGTGTGTGTCTGATGTTTGTTAAATACAATCAAGTTCTGATGCTGACACTGTAGAGAGACAGCAGCTGTTCCTCTCTGACAAAGGGAATTGAAGAGGCCATCATGGAAATGGAGTAAAGAAAAAAAAATTCTATAAACAACAGAACTATCAAAGCCTTGTTGTTACCCCATAGATTTGCTTCTCACATGTGCTCCATTTCCCCAGTCCAAGCAGTTTCCTCCAATCTCTCCTGAGCTCTCAGTGCTCCCATCAGCAGGGACATGGGTAGCCCTGCACCTCACTCAGTAACAACTTACAGCTGTGCTGAGCCACTGGCCAAGCTGAGTGTGCACACCCAGCATTTCACTGATCAAAAGTTCCCACCTTTACCTGCAGAATTCTTAAGAACTTAATGGCTCTGATACCTCCACTTCTGTTTCAGAGAATGAGACAAAAACTTCCAAAGATAATAGAAGATACTAAAAGAAATAAAGAACAGGCCATTTTACAAACGTTATATTATTAAGAATCAAAGCAAAATAGATGTTACACATATTTTTTACTTCTGCATCTGGAACCTGAAGTCACAGTCTCACAGGTTTCCCCCAGTAAACATATACTTTTTATTAAAAAATACCAAAGTAATGAAATCATGACATAGTAGATTGATTACAAAGACTCATGGAAACTGGATTGACAGCTCTGCACATGAAAATTATTCCTAAATAATTAGCAAATATATAGATATTTAAACAAGATATTAAGATTCCTTAAAATTACCTTATAAGAGTCATTCTTTCATATTCTCAAAAAATCATTATCTTAAAGGAGCATTCTAAATCTGGGTACCCATAAAGACTAATCCTTATTTTAACCTAGCCCATCAAAGACTCTTCCACTGAAATGTAACCACAATGTTATAAAAGCTCTAGTCAGACCCAGCTTCTGGTCTAACAACTTCATATTGGTTAAAGGTGACAAGGCCAAAAGCAGGAGCCACAGACACAGCTGGATTCTCATGTATTGAGATCACTGATGAGATTCGTTTGACCTGTCAATTAGAGTACTTCTGCAGACAAAAGACTGGGGGAAGGGAGTTGGCAGATGGATAGCTGAAGCTCAAACACAAAGAAAAGGGATGGATGTTTAAGTGCTGCAGCAAATATTAATGAAAGTTTGAATCTATAGGGAGGAAAGCAAATCTATAGGGAGATGGGTGTAGACCACCATAGACTACCACATACCCTGCCCGTGGATCATCTCCTAAAAGAAAAACAGAACTATGCAACACAACCACATAATGCAGCCACAGCACTAGTCAGTCAAGGAGAAGACCCAGATAAGACCCAGATACTGATTACTATAATGGAGAAACACAGCAAACCAAGCACGACAAAGAACAGATGCATAGCAAAAACTGCATTTACTTTCAGTGGTTTCCATACCACTGCATATGGGAAGAGATGAACAGCAGCTACACGAACAGGTTAGTTGGCAGGTCTTTCCTTCTTTAGGATTGCCAGAGCAAGCCAAATTTCAATAATAAGACTGTGGACGCTCCATGGTATCCAACCATGGAGCAATTCCCATCCCCAAGGAAAAGGCTGGCAGCTTGACTTCATTCCTGCCACCCTCCAAATACCGTAATCCTACATTTTGGTCCCACCAGATTATTCCTTGCCAGACAGATCAAAAGAGGCTGGGTGGAGATGTCACTTGACGCGCCGCTGCTTCCAAACCCCTCACACCGGCTAGGTCGATAGAGCCCGCAGCGGCTCGCCGAGTGTGGGCCGCCCCGGGAAGGCAAAGTCAATCCCGGGTGCGGCTAAGGCTGCTCAGCGCTGGGGTTGCGCTGAGCCCTTGAGGGTTCGAAGGCAACCACCCCGCCGAGGGCGTGCGATAAGGGCTGGAGGGAGGGTGGCTCCCGGAGATAATTCCACGAAGCCGGAAGATGGTGGAACGCGGCTTTATTGTGAAGGGACTCCGGGGCACCAAACCCGGGGTATAACAAAATGGAGGGGTATTTATACTGTAACCAAAGGGGAGGGGATACAATGACAACCAATAAGGGGCCACAGGGGAGCATGTTGAGGGTATGAAACAATATCATTGGTTCTGGGGAAGGATTGACATCGAAGGGACTGGAAAATGGGAGGGAAATGTCCATATAAGGAACACAGTGGGATAGGACTAGGATGACAGACAGATACAAAGGAGGGGGGGGGGGAAAACCAGAACACAAAGCTTAAAAAGAACCAAAATATGCACCGCAACAGTCACTGACACGTAAGTAAGAAGACACAAGAGGCAGACAGGCAGATATGGCCATACTTCCAAACACAAGCAGGACCCACCCAGTACCATCCCTCAGGGGAAAGACAAAGAAGGAAGCAAGAGACTGTCTTAGAGGAAGAAAGGAGATATTAGAGAGGAGCAGAAGACTCCTGAAGAACTTTTGGTTTTGTCTCACAGACAAATTCAATTCAACTATTAAAATTAAAGCAGCTACCTAAACATAGCACATGCACCCAAATGTGTTCTGGGGGTGCCCAGTCACAGGTCAGGGATCAGTGCTGAATCCAGTTTCAGGAGGTCAAAAGTTCGGGTGAGGAAAACGTTACATGCCCCTTTCCTTAACTCTCTTTCTCACTGCCACATATTTTGCCACTTTTAATACCCAAAAGAATTAGAAGAGGAACAATTCTACCAGCTGCATGTGTACTACAAGAGAATAAAAAGACATGGATATTTTTCTGGGCTTTAGGAGTGAATTGTGTAGTACTTTAGCTTTGCTAAACCCTGGTAACTATCTTTAACAACAGATAACAAACAAATGGTCAGCAATCAAACTAGCTCAAATGCTGGGAGATAAAGAAGCAGATAAAAAATATGTATTATAAGCTTAGCCAAACCTTTTATTCTTCCATCACTTTAGAACAAATATTATAAAATTTTTTTAAAGATTATTTTATTCTTCAACCTCATCTAAGGAAGATACCAAGTCCAACATGTTGAAGGATGTTTTCTGTATCTATAGGAGAGGAAAGTCTAAACAGCAGTATTAGACTATTGTTTCAGGGCCCACTATCACTAAAATACTGTTAGGATACCTGCACAGAACTGTTCAACTTGGGACATGTGGGTCAACATAAAAAACGCATCTCACACTAACTAGAAAAGCTAATTGGCATGTAGCAGGAGAACAGAGATAATGCTGATTTCCCCCAAAATGATTCAAGTCCGCAAAAGATAAAATGCTGCTGGTAGACTTTATGTTATACTGAGGAGACAGATGGAACTGTATGACTGAGATGAGATGTTTGACCAGAGCTCATTCTGGGCTTCATACAATAGTGATACCCTTCAATAAAGAGAACATTCAAGCAGAATTCAGTCACCATTCCACTTCGCAACAAGCTTGTCACAGGTGTCAGGACAGACAAAGATGTGCCTTGCAGCATCTCCTACCAGCTGCTACACAAACTCTCACACAGCCACCAATTAAAAATCCACAAAGGGCTGCCCTGACTATGGCTCAGCACAGAGAGAAGAATGGAGGTGGGGCAAACTTTTGAAAAATCTTTTCAAAGCCACTCAGTACTTCTTAAAAACAGTGATGGCCACCAGGACAGAGGCACCCCTCTGACTAGCTGGAGACAGCCAAAGCAGGATCTGCCCACAGGCCATGTATGGCCAGCAGCTTACCAGATACAGGTGCACAGATATCCATACTAATGTCCTTCCACTCTCCTCCCTTCTCCATGCTAATGCTAGCATTGCCTTTGAAGATAAATGCATCCCCCAAACAACTGTTGATTGACAGCTCTGCTCTGTAAACAAGTGTCAAGGAAACAAAGCCTTAATGATGCGCTGTCATCTAAAAATACTATAAACAATGTCTGTGTTACTGATGGATAAAAGAGGGCCTTGTTCCTAATGAAGTGGATAGACTATCAGAGGAAAACTCACTTCCCAGCTCTGTAGGACTCAGTGCAGATAAACCTAGGGTATTCATTCATGGGCTTTGCTCACTCACAGCCCTACTGAGAGGACAAGCTGACTTCACTGCTCCAATACAAGGGATTCTTAGGACTAGCACACAATTGACAATTACGGCATTAGTATTGGGAAAGTCCATTGTAGCCTTCTGTGGAAAGGCACTGGGAAAACTCAAAGCATTATTAGAAGACTGTCCTAAATAGTCTGTCATGACAGCCAATCCAAACATCATTTTCATTCAAAGATATAAAAATAAATCATTTTCTCCCTTTACTTCATCTTGGAAATTTTCCTGTATCCAAGTGATTTCATGTCTTCTCCCCTTCCAAGTGCCACAGTTTGATGTTTCTTGTGTTCTAGTAGTGGCTTCCCCTCTGGGATTCCCTCATCCAAGTCCAAGTGTGACCCAAAATAAACAGCCAGGTCTCTCCCACTCTTCCCATGTTAACACATACATTATTCAAAAAGGGTCTGAAGTGCAAAAGAATTTACTAAACAACTGACCCAGAGAGGAAGAGACAGAGATTACAGCATCATGTTCTTCAACCTGCTAAGAAGGTCATGATCTATTTAGCATGAAAGGGAAACTAAGACATCACAAAGAGTAAGAAAAAAACATTGAAAATTACATCTTATTTCCACCAGATCTCTGCTAATTATCTTCTGCATCCTCTTGTCCAACTCTGACAAAATCCTGTTATGAATAATTTTTCCACATATATTATATACTATATAAACATATATTTATTATATANTTATATATATTTATATACTATACTACATAAATAATTTTTTTCCCTTCTGAAAACAGAGGTACCATTACTTTTTTTAAAAAGGAACAATGTCGCATAATGACTGTGCCACCTATTCTTATATCTCACACCTATCACTCTGTTATTTCCTTTGCAGGCCATTTTGGGAACATAAAAAATACATCAGCAATGCCTATGTAATGCCAAGTAAAGTAAGAACACGTTTCAAAGTGAAAATGAAAGGGAGATGAAAATACATTTCTAGATTTTTTTATGTTTTCAGTGCAGCATGTGAGTGATTTTTATGACAAACACAAACCAATGGCACACATCTTGTTTGGTTCTTATATGCTACTATTGTTCTGGAAATTAAGAGACTGTCAAATATAAACAAAATAGACTTGAAATGAGAGGAATTCACCCCAGAAAGAGGGGCTATAACAAGGATTTCCCTCCCACGGACACCTTTAGGATTTTATTTTGATCCAATTCAGGCCATCATTTGTAAAATGGAGGTGGACATACTCTTAAGCAATTCACTTGGGCAAAATTACAAAATAATAATGCAACCATTTGACACTAAAAATTACAACCAAATGGATATTCCATAAAACATATTTATTTAATCAAATCAGTATTTTCCAGTATTATTATTTTTTTTACCAGCTCAAATGACTAAGAAAGACAAAAACATGAAGTTAGAGATCACAGAGTTTCCTGTCATTCATTACCATGGTAAATTGGTGCTTCACTGAGCTTATTAAAAAATACCTCAGCAACAAAAGCACAGTAGGCTTTTATTTGATAATGAACCTGAAGTATCAAGAAAAAATAGCATCAGGGATAAAGCATCACTAACATTCCTGCTCCCAGTATTTGAAAGCTAAGACACCGGTTTTCACCAGCTTTTGGATTATGAGGCCTGAGCATGTCAGCAGTTCATATCAGACAGTAAACAAGTTATCCATGTCTCCTCATGCCATAGGTTACTTTAGTATCTAAAATAAGTTTCTCTGATTCCATGGTCTTTACTTATTCCCAGGACTATTTGGTTCTCCTCCCCTCCTACACAAGGGTAAATGGAAAAAAAAAACTATTAGAATAAAGAATTTATTTATTTATATTAGAATAAAGAATTATTAGAAAAACACAACCCATCTCAGAAAGAAAAAAAAAGACAGAAATAGACTTGATGCTGAAGAGCAAAAAATTTGGGATCACCAGGATGAAAATCAACACAAGAGCTCAGAAATGTGGAGACAACCACAAACAAAAGAAGTTTCAGAAATGTTAGGTTTTATTATGAAAATCATATTTCCTTTCTCATAGCTGACAGAATTATTCATCAATAGCTGTTTTCATATGACACTAGATCTTTTGAAAAACTTTCATGGGAGTGGCAGGCTAAATCACCTTTCCCCGACTTGTGGCACACAGGGGAATCAAGACACAGACCCAATGTTTACTGCAACCTCTTCAGAGCAGCAACTTCTGGACTTCAAAAACCATCACATCAAAACCATCATGTTGTTACCCAGAGGCAAAACTCATTCATTCAACCTGAATTAATTTATGATTATATATTTTCAAAGTTTCATTTTGGGGCAGGATAGGAACACAAAATCACAACAGTGATTTTTCTGACACAAGTGTTTTTTCAAAACCTTCAAGTGAAAATAAAAGTCAAAAAGTTCGTAACACAAATGAAATTAGAACTTTAAAGGATATTATCAAGCTGGATTTAAAATGCAAACTGAAGAGTTTTTTAGTTCTTGTTGAAGACTAAATACTTTCAAGACATAATGAAGATCTAACACGTCATTTTCAAGGTCTCATCCAAACGAAAAATAACAGACATTCTGGTAAAGCACAAAACAAAACAACCAAAGGAACCTCGAGTAGGATCGTATCTCCTTTTACTTATTGACCCTGTACAACCAAAACATGCTTTGAGGAAATTTTGATAAGTTCGTCCCCACTGGAAATGTAACTTAGAAAACAAAATCCCTGATCTTCATACCTGTGGGACTGAAACTTCTGGCCTCATCCAATGGTTTGTTTCTCCAGGAAACATGCCAAATGTTTTATCAGCATTTCTGTAAACTCCAGAGTTTCCTATTTCATATATACCAGCGCTGTCTTCATGCTGTTTCTCACACACTGCCAGAAGACTTTCCATGGTTTCTGAAAGATCCATGCAGCTCAACAGCAAGGAACACACTTTGATACTGACAGGTTACCAGGGCAAGGTTACACTTTACCCTTTACTCGCCCTGGTGTGTGGGCTCCGACATGAAGCATCACTCTCCAGCCTGCTGCACACTTGAGATGTGTTGCCCAAAAGGCATCAGCCCCCTGCTTCACGGGCTCTCAAGCATTGCCATTCACCACTCCAGGATCAAGGCATGAGAGCACACGCATGCTGCATGCCTTTCACCATCACCTCTGCCTGCACAGCCCACAAACCCTTTGGCTTCTGCCCCTCACAAACCACGTGTGCTAGCGTACACACCTCCCTACACCCCCTTTGCACTCAGGCAGTTTGTTTCTTCTTCCCCTCCAAAAAGGCACACTCAGCCTCATGCTCTAGCACAAACAGAAACCTAAGCTATGGCCATGATTAAAAAAAAACAAAGCATGGGGAAGAAAGGGTTTCCATCTCCTTGTCTCAGTGTGAACCACAGGATGTTGAGAAATGTACGACTTCAATCTCCAGCCTTAGAAGTGCTCTTTGACATGAGAGATGCCCAGCCGTGGTTAACACTTGAATTCAAAGCTCTGGCCAAGGTTGCATTTATCCTGCCATTTGTATCTGAAGCTGCAGTGCAGTTCATAAGGAAATGTTTGTGTTTTCCCAAATTACCATCCATGGCTGTGATTCACAGAGCAGTTTCAGTGAACTTGAGCTACATTCCTTTTAGAGGAAAACAGAACAGAAGCTCATATCCAGATGCATTGGAAAGGCAATTCAACTACTAATGGAATCAAAGCAATGACTCAATATTTGGATTGCTTCAAGCTGTATGACTGATAGAAACCTTCAGTCCAGATCACCAAAAAACAAATCTAGCTAAAAGTAAATGCCAAGGGGCCTCAGCATCACCTTTTGACTTTCTAATTCTCAAAAAAATCCAAACAACATCCATAGAATTAAACCTTCTTTCCCAGTTAGTAAGGTAGCAGACTGGTTCATCCAGTTTCTTAGCAGACATATTCGTACCAGCTCAGCTCTAATGACACCAGAAATAGCCCAGAACCCCAGTAAAGGTCACAACACCTACCAGGCCACTGCAAGTGCTGATTGCTGCTGTCCCACTGCCGGAGCCAGGCTGCCACACTGTGCCAAGGAAGTGGCAAGGAACTCCTGAGTGAGTTGAAATCTTCGCTCTGGTGTGGTTGCCATGTCTCCTTTCTACTACATAGTTATGGGAAAGAAATCCCATGTGGACAGTCAAGTTAAAAAACAGATCCTTCTCCTCATGATTAATTTTGTAATATACCACATTTTCACTTTTTTGGAGATCTCTTTTCTTCCTCGGGCTTGAGATGTGATGGTGTAGATTAAAAGAAAGAAAATGCCCACTTGCATCTACTCTTGCTGGATGAACCACATGATATTCTGGCACTGTCTTCACAAATTGCTCTGAGAGAAAGGGGAAAAAAGAAAAGAAACAAAACTAGAGTGAATGTTAGCCTGTTCAGATATCACATAATTTAAAGGAAAAATCAAAAGTGAGAGCAATTCACCACGACATCCTATCGACACAAAGGCAGGCAGTGCACAGACTGCCGTGGAATACATTTCTCGTTTCTCATTTCTTTTCTCTTTCTATTCTCCCATTGTAACACTCAGTTTAGAAGCTAAACATTCTTCTTTTCAAAATTTTGTCACCATTCCCACACACACTGGGACTGTCACAAACATCCCCTCTTCCCAATGCCACAAGGGCTGGGAATGCTCCATGTCCTAGGTCTCCAGCAGATGATACTCTGATCAAGGGGTGTGATCTTCACATATCCAAAAATCTGACCACATGAAGCTGGACACAGAGCCTTGCAAATGCACAAAGGTGAAGAGAACACAATTTGGCTTGGTTATTTGTAGCAACAGCATCTCAGTAGCATCAGCTTTAGCAGCTGCTGCAGCTTCAGAATTTCAAAGAAGGGTTTGAAGAGAATGAAGTAATCGTGCTCTTTTGTATAAGGAGTTCCAAGTAGGGTTACATTGGAAATCTTATCAGATGATTTAAGAATCTAGCAGGGGAAGACAGCATTACATATTCCCCTACTACAACAGGGGAGGAATACATAAGAAGAAGATACAGAGGAAACTCTACCTGTAGCTTAATTTATTTTTTTTTAATTACTATGAAATGTAACAGCCCTACACAAATAACGCAAATCCATGTAAAACACAATCCCTAAGAACTCATGCCCTAAGGGCCAGATCTGCAGGCATGCTTGAATTCTACCCAAGAAATTACAGTCTGAACATATTTAATTAAAATGAAGTTATGATGACACACATTATTCCAGTTCTTCTTTACCCAGAGCTGCTCTTCATTCCCAAAGTCCCAGCCACTCACAGATGAAGTGACTGTACCTCATTCATTAACTGAGCTGCTTAACAAAGCAGTAAGTCTGTTCCAGCTGCTTCCAGGCTAGGTCTGGTTAGGCAATCCTTTTAGAAGCTCTTCTCCCTCCACTGCCTGAACCTTCGAAGTCACAGAGGAAGAATCCTGCCTAAGCAGGCAGCTGTCTGGATTCATCCCCTTCTGGAAGGAACACATCTCAGCTGTCCTCATTAACTGCAGGTTAAGAGTTGGCTGCTTGAGTTTCCTCAGACCATGGACCCCCGTGAAGTGTGCACTAAAACTCTTCCAGTTGAAAGGAAAGCAAAACAAAACACACAAAACCCCCGGCCTCACAGAACATATACAACTACATCAGAAATCTGGCCTAGTTTCAGCAGCAGCTTTACTTCAGAAGCAAGCTTATTCTCTTACACAACAGGTTGGTTTGTGCACAAGCCTTCCCACCAGCCTGCAGTGACTCGGAACCTATGCAGGGCAAGCCACAGCAGTGGGGTTTTGGGCCTCCACAGAGCCAGGTCTTGACAATATAGACTCTACTGCCTAGTACATGTTCTGAGAGACATCTGCCCCTGTCCACTCAAGGGGGCTGAGACACTGGAAACTCAGTACACCTTCATGCCTGCACTTTGCAGAGCCTGTGAACAGCACAAAAGGTGCTGGATGCCTGATAATTCAGCAGCTGAAGCTAAACCAAGGTTCCCTCAGCTCATGGTGAAGCATCAAAAAACAAAAACAAAGCAGGTAGGAGAGATAAGAAAATACAGTTATACAGTTTATCTGCAGATGTTAAATTGTGAGACTCCTGGGAAGTCCCACATCCCATGTTGTGCTAGCAAAGTCAGACTAACACAGAATGCTGCAAGACCAGGCCTCCATTTCTATGATTTTCAGCACAACTCATTAAATAATCAAATTAAATGCCTGAAGGAAAACTTACTCATTTTCTGTCACTGTGTGATTTGCCTCTGCCTGATGTCTTGAACCTAATTTGTCATGGCTTAACTGCTGAACTCCGTGCAAGACCAAAGACTTGTGGGTTTGGATTTAAAATCATACGAGGAAGTTTTTTACTTCATCACTACAGCACTTAGCGTATAGAGGTTAAAGAATAGTAGACCATCAGCATCAGTAAGATGGAAAATAATGCTGAAGCATTGTATTACCAACGCAGAGAAATTGAACTTCTTCCATCTGCTCATTAAATACTTGTTTAGCCACGGGAGAGAGTAATTATGCTGCAATAATAACATACCGTAATAGTACTGCAGAAATGAATTATTAAAAAGCCTTCAAAATATCAGAAGGAATAAGATTACAACACAAAACTCTAACAGGATGAGGCAAACAATATTTCTGCAGGTAATCACTATCAGTACAGTATTGCCTAGACTGTTAGGTAAAAGTCAATCCTAACTATAACAGGAAAATTTACAGAGCTCCACACTAAGCCTAAGACAGCATCATTTCTGTCAGGAGGAAAGTGTAAAAATAAAGACAGGAGGTGCAATTTTGGTGATCCTTTTCTGCCCTTCTGGGAAAGAAGAACTAAATACAAGCAACTTGAACTGCTCAAAATTAAGGGCTGCATCCTTCAACACCAAGTGCCTCTATTTTCATATAGTAACATGAATTCCCATTAAAACACCACAAGTTCCCATAAAACTTTGCAGTAGCAAACATAAATGGAGAGAATGAATGCCACTGACAAGCTGTGGCACTGGCATGTCACAGCATCCTCTTGGAGACCCAGCATACTCTCCCCTCCAGGGGAGTCCTGCCTGTCAAGTGGGCCCTGCTCAGGATTTACAGGCCAGAAAAGGTGGCTGTGAAGCTCCAGAGAACGTTTTGGATTTCCAGAACTACAGCCTGGGCATGCTGGCGTGTGTTGGTGCTGCAAACAAGACTGAAGCATGGCAATGACCAGCACACATTCAAGTCAGGACTTGGCTCTGCAATCACAGAGTCTGCTCAGGCCCTCTGGACACAGAGGACAGGCAATGTTCAGGCCCTTCACACTTGTTTGAGGAGCCCAAGTATTGTTTAAGTTGTCAGAGAAATTTTCCCTACAGACCTTCCTAATTCCACATCACTGAAAACATCTGATAGTATTCAAAACCACTCCCATATGTTCTGCTCCTCTGTGGATTCAAACTGGCCACACGTGGCAGATAATTGCCTTATTGAGAATGGCTGTACACAAAGTGAATAAACCAGGATAAAGAGAAAAACACACATGATCTGTCACACATAACAGGAAAACCACAATTTACTTTAAATACATAACATGTTCCCTGACAAAATTCCTTTAAAATACGACACATCATCATTTGCCATTGTTTCATCTCCATCTTTGTAGTTTGTGTACATCTGCCTCTCAGGCCCTCTGGCTTCTTTTCAAACCATTCCCTGGGATAGGAAATAGTGTGGCTCATCTTGTGAGGAAGCATCATACCCAGGAAACACAGCAAGCTCCAAAGCCCCAAGGCAGAGAGCAGGCCTTCAGCTCTCAGCAAGGGCATCCCTAGCTGTCCCATCTACCACACTTACAGATGTAGAGAGAGCAGAACACTTCAGCTGTACCACATACAAATTTCAGTCCACAGTTCACACTGTAAAAAACTTTCCTTTGTAAAAAATTAGCCACATTTTTAACCACCCCTTTACTCAATGCTATTTGCAAACTCTTGGAAAAGACTGTTTTCCATTCCCAGAAAGTTAAATTAATTCTACATTCATTTCCAAATGCCTGACAATTAAACAGCCACTACACCCTAACACAGCCCTGTTCTGTCCCACATAGAGTAACTGGGATGTAATTATTGCTAGCATCCACTTTCAATGAATCCAACAGGAACCAGCTTCAGGATACCTGAAAATTCACTTTTTAGTCACCTTCTTGAAACACTTTTCTGGCATCTTATTTAAATACTTTTCTTTACCATGCTCTCTATGGCGTACAGAAGATTTTATCTTTTGTCTTCAAGCTCTCCTGAAAGCACCACAGCTGTTGATTGCATCAGGAAGCCAAATTTCTCCATATACTTTTGGGTCTTTTACCACCAGGCAGAGTCCTCCAACTATTCATAATTTTTCTCCCTTGGGAGCCATGATTTTTCTTAAAGGGGCAAAAACTAAAATAAAAAATAAAATTCCTGAGTTGCAGCGCCCACAGCAGAAGAGGGAGAAAGGAACTCCACTCTGAGGGCAGCCTCAAAGAAACCCCTCCCGCGGATGAAGTCTGACTTGTAATTTACCATCCTCACTGAATGTGAGAAACTCACAGCGGGTGTTGAACCCTGATAACACCAATCCTTCTGCAGCGCCTGCTGCTTCGGTAGAGAAGCAAACGCTTGTTTAAAAATAAATAAATAATCAGTACAGTGAAGTTCTTCGGTTTAGCAGCACAAAACGATTCTGGCACTTAGAGAGCTGCCTCCAAACGGGGAAGAGCTGCAAAAGGCAGGGTTTAGCAATACCTTCATCCCTACACGGCCAAACTCGATGACCGCCCAGGAGCAGCAGGAAGGCGCAGCCGGAGCGCCGTGCCCC
>VYXF01006318.1:219803-235365 GCA_013397295.1 Polioptila caerulea | reverse complement strand
AAACCCCGCACACCCCGCACATCCCGCACCACACAGCTCCTGCCCTGGAAACAGAGCGTTGCCTCGGCTGTCTACTGCGGTCCAGGCTGGAAAGCAATGACTGTTCCTACTGCTGGAAGTGCCTACTACCCACTGTAAGAACCTGCATTTGGCAGCTCGGCATGATGTGGAATCACTATCCTTAACACAAAGGTAAAATACTGATACATGGGAGGTAAAATGTTCATTTCCAATTAAAAAAAAATTAGGAAACGCAACTGCTTAACATGTCTTGTGTATCTATAGATGCATGAAATGAAATGCATTAAAATTAACATCATCGAAGGCCACAGAATCACAGAAAGGGTCAGGCAGGAAGGGACAGCAATGTTCATCTGTTCCAGCCTTCCTGCTCAAGCACAGTTATCCTAGAACACAAGGCACAGGATTTTATCCAGAAGGTTCTTGAATAACTCCAGTGAGGGAGATGCCACAGCCTCTCTGGGAAATCTATTCCAGTGCTCTACTCTCAAAGTAAAGAAATCTTCATATTCAGGTGGAACTTTCTGTGCACCAGTTTCTGCCCACTGTCTCTTGTCCACTGAGCAGAGCCTGGCCCATCCTCTGACCCCTCTCTGCAGACACTGACAGTCATTAATGAGGTCCCCTCTGTCATCTCTTCTGGAGGCTGAACATGCCCAGTTCACTCAGCCTTTCCTTGTAGGAGAGATATTCCAGTCCCTTGGTCACTTTTCTCACCCTGCACTGGACCTGCTCCAGGATCTCTGTGTCTTTTTTTACCGAGGAGCCCAGCACGGGGCCCAGCTCTCAGGATGTGGCCTCACCTGGGCTGAGAGAGGGGCCAGAACCTCCCTTGACCTGCAGCCAATGCTCTTCCTAGTGCATCCCAGGACCCCACTGGCCCTTCTGGCCACAAGGGCACTGCTGGCTCAAGGACAGCTTGTTGTCCACCAGGACCCCCAGGCCCTTGTCCCTCTGCTCTCCAGCAGGATGGGCACAGCCTGTGCTGGTGCCAGGGGTTGTTCCTCCCCAGGTGCAGGACACTGCACTTGCATTTGTTGAATGCCAGACAATTCCTCTCTGCCCATCTCCCCAGCCTGTTGAGGTCCCTCTGAAGAGCTGCAGAGCCCTCTGGGCTATTGGCCACCACTCCCAGCTTTGTGTTACCAGTGAACATCATGGGGAGGCCTCTGCCCCTTCCAAGGATTGTGGTGAGACTGACTGGCTCCAGTTCTCTGTGTTCTCCTTCTTGTCTATTTTGAAGACTGGGTGACATTTGCTTTCTTCCAGTCCTCAGGCCCCTCTCCTGATCTCCATGACCTTTCAAAGAGGATCATGAGCTCCCTGGCTATGATATCTGCCAGCTCCCTCAGCATTCATGGATGCATCACGCCAGGGCCCATAAAAATTACAAATCACTTTTCACAGTTTAGTTTTGAACAAGTGACCCTGAACATTTGCCTCTTAAATAAACAAGATGGAGCAGCTAGAGAATGGAAATGAATGCTGGAAAATTAGAGGGGAAAATTTTGTTTTATAGCTCATTTTTTGTAGCTTTATCATGCCAAAAAAAATTTGAAGACATTTTACAGTGGATATGTCCGCCCCATCCTTCTACAGTTCAAAAATATCAAATGTCATCATTGCCACATTCACTTACACCATCTTTTGACACGCTGTAGGGACTGGTAGTGATTCATAGGCACCAATGTGAAAGCTGTTAATTCTCCCAAGGCAAAAATATTTGTGATTCATCCTGACTTATGTAGCCTTTCTGCAAAAAAAGGTTTATCAGCCACAAGCCACTTGAGTTGCTTATTCTCAAGCAAGCCAAAGAACCTTAATGAGAGTGCTATGAAATACAGAATAAACACTGGATTAAAAAAAAACAAACTCAGAACAGTTGTGACATTACTAAGATTTCAAGTCTTCTAAACGCGAGAATCAGAAGTTCCTTTAAGGGTTTGCTTGCATCACATGCCTGCTTGTTAAGAGGGAATAAGTGGCAGATGTTCATAAGAGAAAGAAAAGGGAAGTGCCACGAAGATAAGATGACAGACTTGTCTCCTGCCTTGTTTTGTTCAGCCATGACTATTTTTGTGAGAGTGGGAGGGAGGAGGGTTGGTTGTGGTGGGACACCTCATCTTTGAGAGGGTTCCAAGGAGGGATACAAGGATGATTAAGGGACTGGAGCATCTTTCTTATGAGGAAAAGCTGAGGGAGCTGGGCTTTTTCAGCCTTGAGAAGAGGTGACTGAGAGGGTGTGGAGTCTCCTCCACTGGAGACATTTGAGAAACGCTCTGGACACAATCCTGTGCCATGTGCTCTGGCAGGACCCTGCTGGAGCTGGGAGGTTGGACCAGATGACCCACTGTGGGCCCTTCCAAGCTGACCCATAGTGGGATCCTGTGTGTTCTGTCAAGTGTATCATTCGCATAAACATGATACAGAGAGCATCTTTATTTATTTGATTTTATGTATATGGAAATAAGACCAGATGAGAAAGATCAGGCACAGGGTACTTGTAACTTTAAACTCACATCATTGCTATAAAAGTTGATGTTAAGTACAGTAAATGATCAAATTGATGGCTCAAGTCCAGAACTAGTGTAAAAGCACAGAAGAGGTGGAACTTCTTAAATTAATAGCATTATAGTACAATCCTTCAATACCTTCAACATTTTTAACATTTTAGCATTTCTTTTGCTGAAATAAATATTTTATCCCCTTTCATGTATTAGTAATATATTATATTAGTAACATACATTAGTAACATTGCTATTGCTAAAAGAAATACTTGTTTTATCCCCTTTTATGAGTTTGAAACATTTTATATTGTTTTCAGTAACACTTGAGATACATTTTCAACTTCAGAATGAACACCATAATTTTTTTTGTTTAGACACTGTTTTACAATTTGTATACACTTTTTTGTCAGTTTGCTATTTCTAACAAAGACTCATAAAGACACTGTTTTGAAGTCCTGAGAATAATATAGGATGTTTTTAAGGAGATTTCCAGAGAAAAGATGACTTTAATGTTTCTGTCTTCTGTAGCACACAGTTTTAAAGGGAAAGATCATGAGATCATGAAAAATGATATGAGTTCCTGAAACGATTTTCTCTGAATAAATCTGTAAATAAAAATACTGGTATACATAATGGGCTCTTCTTTCTTCTCTCTGCAGGTTCAGAATCGTTCTCACATTGCCACAGATCTTGTGGGCCTGAATCAATGGCAGCATCCTCTTTGTGTAACAGAGCAGGGATAACATTGACCATTTAAATGTTAATGTTCTAACGGTGTTAAACTTTAAAGAAAATATTGACAAAGACAAAGGTAAACATTGCAAAATTTCTTTTGCAGCCTCAGTGGAATCAGATCTTTATGACCTCAGCTCCTAGTGCACAGGTTTACGTGGTGCAGTCCTCTAAAGTCAGACCACCTCCTCCTTTATCTGTTTTTATGGCTCCATAGATGCTTTGCTGCTCCCTTGAAAATTTGTCCTCCCAGGAGATACAGAGTTAATGGAAGTTAGTGATTTAATGATGGCATAAAGCTAATTGGGAAGACAACAATCCTTCATTTTCTGGCTTCCTCCTGTTGGTCCCAGTCGAGGTCCTCATACTCCAGCCATCTCAGCAACTGCAAACTGTTTCAAACACAGTCCAGGGGCTCTGTCTTCCCAGGTTTTCTCTTTCATGGGTGTGAAATGAAGACACACAAACCAAAAGAAACCATAAAACGTGGTTTCTTCAAAAGGCAGGATGCAGAGCTTGTAGTGAGGTTTGCCATGCATGGAGCCCCTTTTGGGGCCTACAGTGGAGACACAGTCATCACCATGGAAAGGTGTCTGAGGGTCCCACAGGCTTGTAAAATTAATAAGAATTTACCTAAGGGAAAATTGGTTTCCCTGAGAATATGCGACTCACTCTACTCTTGAAAACACAGAAAGGGGATGAAACTGATGCATCTCTGCAGAGAATGCTCAAATGTAACTGTTTATTTTTGGTGTTGTCAGTTCATGTCTTGCAGAGCTTCTAAGATAAGCTCAACACTGCATTTCTCTGAACAGTGTTGATGATACATGTGCAACATTAAGAACAAAAACAACCATAAACACCATACTTGCCCATAGTCTCTCAATGTTTGTTAACAATATTGCATTAGCAGACGGCTTCATGTGGCTTAACATATAACATAGTGGATGGATATGACAGTTTTCAGGACAGAGGGAGCACAGCATAAATACAGTATATTGCTTTCACAAACAGGTTTTCAAAACTCTGTCAGTATTATAAAAATAAGAATGAAGTTTCGTATGCAATTAAATACAAATAACTGGGCGTATGTAATTACTGTACAATAATTTCAAATAGTGCTTTGCAGAACCGAATTTATTTACAATATTCTATAGAGAGCAAATGTCATTTTAGCCAAAGCGTGAAGGCAAACAGAAAAAAGAGAGATGCTACTTTAAGGTATATGCTGTCATATCCAATGTCAAGATTTATGTAGTTAACCAGCTGTCGAATTCTTACATTGGCCAAGTTTATTTTTTCATTTACGGGATCAAAACTGAGAGGTCACTTTTCAAAGAAGGAAGAAATGGCAGCCGTTTCCCATAGACAGATTTTTAAGTACCTACACATGGATTTGCAAAGCAGACCTAGGCAGACTTTCCTGACAAGCTCAGCCACTGCTTTCACTTCATTCATACAGAAGCAGCAGGATCCAGTACAAAATAATTACTTTACAGTAATGTTTTTAAACAATAGGCTTCAATCTTTTTTTTTTATTCCAGTAATTTTTCATACTCAAATGTGCTTTTGACAGTAGCTGGTAATTAACTGATCCCATTTAGCAGTACCACTAATCACAACAGAACTGCACGTGCATGGCCTCTGACACCTATGTGAATCTCCTGCAGCTTTTGACTACTGCCCCCAACTTAAGACACTTGAAAAACAAGATAAATAGAAACTTTCTTCATAACTCTGTCCTTTCATATTACTTCAATTTATCACATTCTTCATCCATTAACTTTCACAAATTGGTAATGAGGAGTTTCATAATGACTCCCGGTGTAGAGCATCAAATTACCGTGGCCACACACACCATCACATGGCAGAGCATGTGAACACACTGTGTGGGTGTGTGTGTCTGTGTGCGTCTAAGGCATTAGGCAACCAGTTTTATCAAGTCTCCATTTCATAAAGCTCTGAAATTGCAACTGATCCAAGGAGGTAAGAGAGGACAACGTGCCGGCAGCATCAGCACAGCAACAGCACCGGTGCTCCTGACCCAGAAAGAAAACGCTCCCCTGGGGAGACGCCTTCCAGCTGCTTCTCGCAGTCCTAGTCCACGTAACGAACGCAGAAAGCCACGAAGCAGCAGCCGACCAGTGCCACTGTGGATGCCGAAATCACGGTGACGGCGCTGCCAGCAACACTGACCAGGAGCCCCAGGCCCACGCCGAGAATGATCTGGGCCAGCTGGACCATGCAGGTCAGAGCAGCACAGTCAATGCCCTTCCCTCGCCCGTGCTGCCCTGCTTGTTCCCCTTCCTGCAGCTTCAGGCTCTGCAAAAAAGCACAGAACAAACCCCAGGAACGGGGCAGTGTCAGCAGCACACAGCTTTTGGCCAAGACACTCTCACAGCCCCCAGGGGCAGCAGGACAGGTCAATAGCTTGCTGCTCCCATTCTTGTACCACAGAGGCTACAGAGATTACCACAGAGATTTTACAAATAACACTGAGTTCTCCAAGCTTCCATCAAATTGTCCATCCTATAACTTCTCATCTGCAGTTTTTCCCTCTATCCTTTCTCTTAGGGAAGTAATTAAAAATTGACTGGAAAAGCTATACATTTTTTTTAAGTTCAGGTCAATTTGAGCTCTGTCAAACTGACATTTAACAGTACAGGTCATCCTGTCATGGCTGAAGGAGCCATACTATCATATTATCAAAAAATCATCTTACAATCACAGAATGGTTTGTCTTGGAAGGAACCTTAAAAACCATCTTGTTCCAATGCCCTTGTGTGTTGTCTAAAATGCCCATTAGACCAGAGTGCTCAAAGGCACATCCAACCTGGCCTTAAACATTTCCGGGATGGGGCATCCAAAACTTCTCTGGACAAACTGATCCAATGCCTCACCACCTATACAATAAAGAATTTTTTCGTGATATTTAACCTAAATTTACTCCCTCCAAGTTTGAAGCTGTTCCCACTTGTTCTATCACTATGTGCCCTTGTGAAAAGCCCCTCTCCATCTTTCTTGCAAGATCCTTTCAAATACTGAAAGCCACAATTATGTCTATCTGAAGCCTTCTCTTCTCCAGGCTGAACTATCTCAATTATCTCAGCCTTTCCTCACAGCAGAGGTGCTCACAGCCCTGTGATCATGTTTGTGTCTCTCCTCTGGGCTCACTCCAGCAGGTCCCTGTCCCTCCTGTGCTGGCCCCAGCTCTGGGTGCAGAGCTCCAGGTGGGTCTCAGCAGAGCTGAGCAGAGGGGCAGAATCNAAACCTCATCAGATTCCCACAGGCCCATTCCTCCAGCTTGTCCAGCTATCTTTGGATGGCACCCTGTCCTTCAAGTGTATCAAACACACCTCCCAGCTTGGTGTCATCTGCAAACTTGGTGAGGGTGCACTCAATTCTTTCATTCTGTCATTAAAGAAGATACTGAATCACACCGGTCCCAGTACAGACCCTTGAGGGCACCACTTGTCACTGATCCAGTCCATTTAGATTCTGAGTCATTGACCACGACCCTCTGGCTGTGGCCATCCCACCACTTTCTTAGNTTGTTAAACCTCATCAGATTCCCACAGGCCCATTCCTCCAGCTTGTCCAGCTATCTTTGGATGGCACCCTGTCCTTCAAGTGTATCAAACACACCTCCCAGCTTGGTGTCATCTGCAAACTTGGTGAGGGTGCACTCAATTCTTTCATTCTGTCATTAAAGAAGATACTGAATCACACCGGTCCCAGTACAGACCCTTGAGGGCACCACTTGTCACTGATCCAGTCCATTTAGATTCTGAGTCATTGACCACGACCCTCTGGCTGTGGCCATCCCACCACTTTCTTAGCCATCTAACAGTCCACTCATCAAATCCATCTTTTCACTTTAAAGGGAAGGATGTTGTGAGGAACCATGACCAAAGGCTTTACAGAAGTGCTGATGTGCCCCACACACATACAGGGAGGAACCTGAAGTTATGGCTCAAAGCACATAAAGGAAATCAGTGCTAAAACACAATTGTAATACCTTTATTGCTGGGAATGAAAGCAACCTGAAAACAAACATCCAGACTAGGATTCTTCTACACTACTGAGGACCACTTTAATTACTAATCTGTGCATCTGATATACAAAGCAGAGCAAAAGCCTTCATTTATTTTGCATATTAGCACCCTGTGAGGGTGGTGGATCACTGGAACAGGTTAACTAGAGGGATTGTGGAGTCTCCATTCTTAGAATCACTCAAACCATATCTGGGAAAGCTTGCTCCAAGTTGCCCTCCTTGAGCAGGATCTACATGATCTCTGGGGGTCTCTTCCTCCAGAAAGAAATTTATTGGGGAATTATGTGATCATTTAAATACTAATTTTCATCCTGCATCGGCTGTTAAATGGAGGAGATTGTGTTCCAACGACAAGATGTTCACACACTGTAGGCCAGCAGCACTGCTGTGTTCTGGTATACAAATTCTTTAGCCATTAAGTTGCTTTTTGCTTTTTGCAAACCCTATTACCTTGCCTTTAAGCTACACAAACCTCACAAGCACTGGAGACAAACAGTCTCTCCCTAATCCAGTAGAAAAAAATTGAATTTGGATCCTAGGGAACAGCAGCACAGAACAGGAGATGAAATGGCAGCATTATAAAACACAGCACATGATTTTGGCAGAGTGCATAGTGGGGGGAAAATATCTGCTCCCTGTTCTGAAATGATAAAGTCTCAATTTTAGACACTTTTAAAAATAAATTATATTTCTTTTGTGGGGCTGTTCCCAGTGTTCCTTTGTGGCAGCAGTTCTGACCACAAATACATGAATCTGTAAACAAATGCACTCCTGTGCTTGATGTTTGCTCTTCATTTTCTTTTCTATCTTGTACATTACAGGAGATCTGAGCTAAACCTCAACCCATTAATATAAAATCTAACACAGAATTATATACCATTGAACATCTGTCATAGCAAGTACCATACACCAAACAATAAACAACTAGTTGTCTTACAAGTAACACAAATGAATATATTAAACTATTAAATATGAAGTTAATGCACACTTTAGAATATTTTATTTTATTTCACTTCTGTCTTGGAACAGATAAAAATTTTGCATTTTTTCCTCCTCTCTGAGTTGGCTGACCTGAGATTAGAATTGAGATCTCACCCTAACCTGGGCTCATTCTCAGTCTTTTGTTTTGTGTTTATAAAACATCATGATCATTCTCTGTTGGAAGAAGCAAAGAAATGAACCAAAAAATTCAGAACCATATATAGGAAATATTTAATCATTTTGAGACATCCTGCTAGCATTCACTAGAATAATTAGAGTTTTGTTGTGTTCATTATTCAGAGGCTGCTGGTGAAAACTGTACAGAACAGTAGGACAAGTTGTTGAGCACTTGGTCTAGTCCTGCACTGCTTTCAACTGTTTTAAGTGGTTTTCCAATGGTTCAACATTGCCTTTATTAATTTCTTCAGATGTCCCCAGATATCCTGAGAACTTTTCCTAATTTCTTCCAACTCTCCTTAATCTTCCTTGTTTCCAGCTGTCTGACTAACTTAAGAGGCTTGAGAGAACTTTTCCATTAAAGAACTCAACACTTTACAATACATGAAGATCCTGCTGTGCCCAATAACATGATACAAGGTGTGCAAGTTTTTCCAGTTCTCCTTGGAAACAGGATTTAAGGCCATGGAGGACAAAGACTCAACCACAAACTTTTAGAAAGATCACGAGAATGTGGTATATGATTTAATACTGAACTATATAAAGCTGTTTCTACTTGACTTGAATGTCATTGTTTACTAGCTACGAGTTTTTGGAACACTTTGTGGTTAACTAAAAATTCTGACAGCCCTTACAGGCTTGTTATTAACCTCAGGCACTCAGAAGCCCTCTGCTAACGTGGCTGGAAGGAAGGATATAAGGAAGGTAGGAATTGAAGGCAACACAAGTGGAGCCCTGTTACCTGCTTACTGCCTGAGCACGTACTGTGATTGGCTTTGCTTCAGATGTGATGAGAGTTGGGAGCTGGGATGTTAACTCTCTCTGTCAGAAACTTCCCATCCATATGTGTCATTATTAATAGCTCAAAATTAAAATTAAAAGATGCTCATCATTTCTATCCAGTTTACCCCCAAAACAGGTTGGACAGACACAGACAAATATAAACTTAATGCTTCCTGAGACACTGTACTCACCTCTTCTTCTCTGTGGTACTCTGCAATGAGGTGGAATGGCACTGTGTACAGTGTGCTGGACATGACTCCAAAGAGTGAACAAAGAGCCAAAGTGGAATAGACATTGGGAAACAAGCCAATTAATCCAGTACCCAGTCCAAAAAGTAGGTATCCAATGAAATACAGTCCCTTTAATCCTATGTATGGCAGAAGGACTTTCTGCAAATCTGTGAAAAGAAAGCAAAAATGCTGGTAAGATTATAAAAAAAACAGGTCACATTTTATCAGGGAGTTCCTTTTAAGGTATTTTTTAAAATGCAATGAAGGAAATAATTATTTTGGAAATAACCACAAATTATTGAAGGTATAAACTTGCCAAAGAATACTTGATCACACGACCCAGAGCTCAACTTGCAGCCGGCACTGCAGCTGCACACAGAGATACTTGAGCAGAATAGATGTTCATCCACAGAATGGTCACACAGAAATGCCTGTTGCTAAGCTCCAGAGGTGAAAACATTTCCTTCAAGCCTCTTTTAGATGCTCAAATCAACCTCCAAAATGCTACTTATTTGAGTTTTCGGATCACAAGTAGTTTTTTTAATCCTTGGGAAGAGTTATGGCGAAATCTACCTGGGGAGCTGTGCTACCATGTTTACACATAATATTGGAAAGTAAGATTCAAGCTTTTGGCAAGTCCTTCTGCATGGGGAATGCGAAGGGGGAGAGGCCACCTTTGAGAGTCTACAACTACAGCATTGCTAAGTGAAAGAGCACCTAAGAATATGCTGAGGCATTTAATTTCAGAATGATTTTCAGTGTTCAGAGTCAGTTCACATGCAGAACAATGTCCTACTCCCAAAGTGACCCCTCATCATGTGGTCAGGAGCTGTTTGTGCTGAGATATGAGTTTCCAGCTGTGCTGAGAATGTAACAGTCCTTAATGTTTTGATGTAAAAAAAATCCAGGTAATTTGTCATCCCCTTATGGTTTTTAAACAATGGCAATCAACAAACACAGTGTTGGAGTTCATTCATGGGTACTTACAAGAATAGACTGACGAAGAAATTGCATTGATGCACAGTCCCCAGCATCCCATCTCTACCCCTGTTTTGTAGGTAAGGTAAAGTGTGGAGTTGTGAGGTGCATAAGGATTCCCGTGGTACACAACCTGAAAGAGACCACGAGAGTCACAGGAGGCAGGGATGGCTGCACGTAGGGAATGCCTCCTACTTATGGGCACAGGGCCCCATCCCTGCTAAGGAGCACCAAGAAATCTGTTAAGCAGTGTCCTGACCACCCATTTGTATTTCTCCAGGTTTTATGCTCACATCTCCTGCACTATCACATCCCAGGCTCTGCCTCATTTATTACCCGCTGCCTTTTCCTAGACTGTCTACTTTACACTGACTCATTTGCTATTTTATCCTTTGGGTGTCTCACTTCCAACTAACTTTCTCTCTCCACTTTTTCCTCCTTGCCTTAGCTTTTCTTTCCCTAATTTATCTACATTTTTTTTTTTTTCTGTTTTCTCTTTCAGGTTCACCTCAACACACTCCTTTTTCCACACAGTTATTGTCTCATTCAGGTACTTTTCTAGACAAGCAAAACTTTATTTTTTCAGTTGCTCATCTACAATGCAGGGGGAAAAAACCCCTTGCCTTGCCTACAAAGAAAAAAAAGGCAAGGAAATGGGAATACTGTGGAAACCACAGAAAAGCGGGGAGTAGCAGTGAGAAACTTTTGCCAGGTGCATATTAGCACTCTGAAGGAAAGGAGGCAGACACGTCCATATAGGCAAGAAACACTGTCAAAGACAGACAGTCCCTCGAAATGGCATGGAAAAGGCACCACTACATACTGTGAAGGCAAACAGTTGCTGAGAAAAGGGACTCAGGACAGACAAATGCAAGAAGATAACGCTTTTTTGCTACCAAGCTGCTCCCTGTGTGCAAAGAGCTGCATGGCCTGAGGCCAGGGAGGCTGCAGTGCAGGTGAGGGGCTTTGTGTGGATGCTGCACACATACCAGGACAAGGCCAGCTGCACCCAAGCACTGCCCCAGCTAGAAAACCTGCCCATCTGGGAGCAGCTCTGAAGCCAAAGCTTCAGAGAAAATGGATGTGTTTGGATCAGCTCTGAGAACTTCACTTGGACAGTTAGACACAAATAGCCTCACAAATACCAATGGTTTTCCCCAATGATTTCACAGACAGGCCTGGAACAAGGGCCTGACCTTAATTACCTGGTTTATAAAACTATTGTTGAGCCATCCAGATATAAAGGGCTCTGACACTAGTGTGATTTCCTCAGGATAGTAACACAATTTCTTTTCTTTTTGACGGAGGAGGAGATGCTACAAGGAAGGAGTAGTGAGAGGCTTTTAAGCTTTACCTGTCCCATGAAATCCGTGAAGAAGAGCATGTTGGACAGGAAAGCCATCCAGCCAAGGAGATGGCTCACACACAGACAACGATAGTGGGATGGCATGCTCAAAAGTATCTTCAAGAGTGATTTAAGGGTCATCTGCCTTTTTTCCTAAAAGCAAATATTCAAGAATAATACTGTATTATTGTCCTGAAGGCTAATAAAATAGCTGAAAGTAAATGAAGAAGGCCTTAGTAGTATCTCTTCATTGCTAAACTTCCAAAGTCTTTTCTTTTTTGCTAGGAAGGGTTGCTTGGGTACTGAGTTTCCTTCAATTTATAAAATTCACAGAAACTATAGAAGAGATGGAGTATACCAGCAGGAATTTAACATTTCTTGTTATAATCAGCAGGACAATTATTTACATGTAGGATCACAGGGAAATTTACTGCCAAAGTGGACTCCGAGAGTAAAAAAACCAAAAAAACCCCCAATGAACCAACAACAAAACCAACCAGAAACAAAATTTATTTCTTAATAGAGACCATCAGCTCTACACTAAAAATATAAAGCTTCCGCAGAAAAAAAATTATGCTCAAAATACCTCCTGAAAATTAAAATGTGTTAGTTATAGATTTCTGAGAATTTCTGAGACCTTACTCCCTTTCCATTCTATGTGCTAAATTCCCAAGGAAACTTCTTTTTCTAGGGAAACTTCTACCTCTTCAGGCATATCATGAGATTTCCACTCTGCACTGTCCCTGAAGCAGGGAGAAGCTGTGGTTCACCACGGTAGCACACACAGAATGTGTCCATCATCTGAACACCTCATACCAAGTGAGAAATAACTCATTTCACAATCAAAACTTAATTGGTGCTGATTCACAATTCTCACTGAGGAGGAAAATCAAATTTTCTCACCATCTTTAATGCCCCATGTTATCTCCCTCCTTGTCTCAGCCCCAAAACTCTCAGTTTCTTTTCCAGTCACATTCATCAGATCATTTGTATTACCTTTTTTTTTTTTTTAAAATACTGTAGGTGTGCTTGATACCAGGTATTTTGACACACAACTCTTCCTGTAGTAAAGCTCCTGCATGGTTCACTGCTTTTAAAGGAAAAAAAAAAAAAAACTATTTGAACTGTGCATGATGGAAAACTTCCAATTTTCTCTCAAAATGTTTGGAGACAACACTGTTGGGAGAAATGGTAAGGAAAGGTGTATGTTATGAAATGTGGAAGAATGGCAGAAGGTATGCTAATTACTGGAAATTCCTAGACTGGATCTTGTCTTCAATTTGCTGTAAGATGACATTTTTTCCTTTCTCCCTTCAGTGTTGTATTTACTTTTCACAGTTCTACTTTCCTTTGAACTAGGCTATGCTGCAAGCTACTCTGTGAATAATCACCACATATAAAGTTGGAAAATACTTTGCTTCAGTGGGAAGTTTTTAATCCTCATAGGAATGCCAAAATTCAAGTTGCTGACTTCCACCTTGGACTGTATATTGTCCAAAGCCCTTGGAATTTCTCTTGGCATCACTGTCTTTTTTAAACAGGGTAAGCTTTATATTCTTCTACAATTATAAAAAGAAAACAAACAAAAAAATTCCAGATTGACTCATTAGCATTATTTCAAGCATAATTACTATCGTTTGACTTGGCTTAATTTAGTTTATAATTCTTCCACACTGCTTTTTAAAGTAGCCTTTCCAATCAAAGTTTTAAAATAAGATCATGGAATTACAAAGGACACTGCAGTGATTACAAACAATAATTTGACATTTAGATAGAAATGTTTTCTTTCTATTTAGATCTTCCAGAGTGTGGAAATGGAACAGAAATGTTTAATGCGCACATTCAAAACATACCAGCACACAAACTGCATGCTAATTTAAATAATGCACTGAAGTTTGGCTCTGTTTAAGCACCTTATCCTTCAAAAGCTCACAATACCAAATAATCTTTACAAAATCACTACAATTCAGGGCATAAGATGATAAGAATACAGAGGAAGAAATATGACTTGGGTTCTTTGGCAGTGGACCCTGAATAATTTGGCACCACTCAAAAGAATACAAGACTAATTGCTTTGGGTGTCTGTTCATACTAAACAGGTCAAATCTCATTAATAATCATGTTAGCTATCAGCATGTGAGAGCATAGGCCTTAATTTAGAAGAAATATAGCCATGATGCCTGCAATTAAAAAAAAGAAAAACAGGAAGCCAAACCATTTCTTCAAGGAAGTGATTACAGTAATGAATGAACTCAGCAAACATGTGCCACAGGAGACAAATCATTAAAGCAGTGAGGGTCTACAATTCATACACACAAAGAAATGCACATCAAAGAAGCACGAGACTGATCAAAGCTCTGGGGGACTCTAACAGGCTGCCCAACCAAGTCAGCGAGGAGGGCAATGGCACAGGCTCACCCACAGTGGACACCACAGCTTCCCCTCCAGTGTCAGACATGGAACTCCACGTTACTCATGTTACTGACTCCATGGAGCTATTTCTTGCCAAGCCAGAGGCTACCCCAAACTACAGTCTCCTCCACCTCTTTCACTGCATTGCTCTCTCATCTTCATTTGCCTTATTTTTTTTTTTAAGAGCCTACATGATCTGAGCAATTGATGACACTCAGCACCTCTAACAATTGGAGTATGCTCAGAGGGAACAGCACTGGTGAGGGGTGCTGGCTGCTCAAGCTGGCCTGCAGTGGGGAGGATCAGACAGCATCACATTGCTTTTGTCAGATTCTCCCCACAACTGTTGCCTTGCTGTCTGCCCCACTCTGTCTTTGCCTGGCATTCCCATCAGGCAATGCTCACTTCATATGTCTTGCATCTGGTGTAATAACGTTTTTCTTCCAGTTAGAAATACCAAGTGCTACTGAAAACAAATTACTAATAGTAAAAGATAATAAATCCCTTTTATTTATAAACAAGAGTATTGCTTTCTTACTTACAAGCACATGCTTAGTACATTTTACCTGATCTATCAAACCTCTGTATCAGTGTATCAGAGATGGATATGCTTAATGCCAAGAAATCAAAAGTGAAATTAAAATGAGAAGCAACTGTGTCACCACTATTGAGTTATATTTTACTTACCTAGGGTACCCTGAGTTAGCCATGAGGATTTCTTGCACTAAAAGTCATCAATTGAACAGTAAAAAAAATTATCTGTTCCTAAGATCATGCTATAAGTGGGGTCCCCAGATATTTTTCTGGTAGATTCACCCTTCCTAGGTGCCTAAGGTTGAAGAAATCTCTCATGAAAATGCAGCAGAAACAAAATAACAGTGAGGATTTAAAAGTACTCACTGCTCTCTTGCACCTCCAAATTTTGCCAAAGGCATAGCTACAATATCACTCAAAATAAAACTCAAATTCTGGTAGCAAGGTAGCACTGCTGTAGAAGTAGCAATTTTAAACACATTAGTGCTCAATGAAATGTTGAGCAGCAGAAAACCCAAGTGTTTACTAGACACACATTTCATATGGACTATATACAAAATTGTGTGGACTTCAGTGAGAATTAGAGACCTACATCAAAAATTAATGGTCTGTAGTGTTTGTCCACAATTTTATGCTAATTATATCAAGACTAAAGGAAAAAGTACACCCCATTTACAAAATTCACATGAGGAGGATATCAAGAGACTGACATTGAGCAGAAAACTGATCCAGGTTCTCCCTCAACCCTGCCAATGGATCAAAGCATCAGAAGTAGCATGTCTCATCCCTCTTGCTGGCAATCCTTTCT
>VYXF01006318.1:193517-215893 GCA_013397295.1 Polioptila caerulea | reverse complement strand
CTCATCGATGAAAGCTAAAAAAGAAAAACACCCTCATTCTGACAGCAACAGTGCCATGTTCTGCAAGACCACATTTAGTCTTTCCTAACACCTCAAAATCTAAACAATTGGTTATGCAAGAGAGTCCAGAATCTCAGAGAAGCAGGAGAGCTGAGTCTGTGTAGCGCTGAGCTGGGCTAGGTTGACTTATTGCCTCGAGTCAGCATATGCTCAGAATACTTCAAGCTCCACAACCAAGAGCAGCAATATCCTTAATCTAATCCTTTACACTTCTAAGGCATGTTCTAGTTGCATTTTATAATATTTTTAGTTTATTCTCTTTGTCCCACCCTTATATTATTTTAGATAATCAAGAGTTGACTGCAACATCTCTTTCTGGGTGAAAGAAATCAAGAATATTCAACATCAATAATATTGAGGAAGAGAGAATAAATCAATCCATAAAACACACACCTCCCCCATCTGTCTAGTCAGCAACACCTTTCTATCAAGACTTTAAGAAGCTACATCCCAAGCTAAAATGTAACAATAGGGATGTCACTCCTGTTTGATTTTGCTTGTTTCAGCCGCAACAGCGTTTCCAAACAGGTAAGGACTTTTGTTTTACACCAGCACAACACAAGAGGCAAGCCAATAATTGCTGCAATAATTAAAGATGAGTATTTTGAATACTAGTCCATCTAAAATAGCGATGTATGGGGATTCAGTTTGGATATGTATTACATCACAAAAGCAATACGGTCATTTAAGCTAACAAGGTAGACCTTAGCTCATAAAAACCTCTATGGCCTAAGCAAATCTTTACCTGTAGGAGCTTATCAGGCAACCAAACCAACATACAACAGACTGCAATCACAAGCACAAACTACAGAACCCTATGCACAGGGTACATAACATGCAATGTTAGGACTGAATGAAACATTACAGCTCTCCCCAATTCCTTCAGCGCACCTGAATCACGATACCAAATTTTAACAGTGCATTTTAAGAAGGAAAAGGGGAACCCCTCTCCTTTTTCTGATTCAAAAGGCTAGAATGAGTTTTGTCTGTCAGCATAGCACATGCCCCTCACTCACCTGAGATCATCACGTCCCCATTGAGGTACAAAGCCATGCCTAACAGCATTATGATGCCCAGACCCAGAATGTAAGGTCGCCTCCTGCCCCAGCTACAGGTGCAGTGATCACTGGCTGAACCTACCACAGGCTGCAGCATGAAGCCCAGGATAGGGCTGATGAGCCACACGAGGCTGTAGAGGTTCTTGGGCAGCCCTACACTGAGCAGCACCGGCGTGACAAAGGCGGCCTCCACGGCATAGCAGAACTCCCGGCCGAACATGGCCATGCTGTGCATGACCAGCCTTCCCACCGCTTGCCTCCTTGGCACCGCTGCTCCAGTCCTTCTCACTGACTGCCTCAGAGCTTCCTCCTTCTCTCTGCGGCTGTCCATGTCGGCCTTGGCCTCTCCAGAGGTGGGGGGAAGAGCCCCGTGGAAGCCCTCTTTCATTAAGGTCATAGCTCCGGCTGCGAGCAGTGCCGTGGCGAGCTGGTGCTGCCTGCTCCGGCTGACATGGGGCCCGGATCATATGCCGGGTGGGATCGGTCTGTGCCGGGGGAGGGACTCACATACTTTCATGGCTCTGCAATCACAAGTTATGCCAGGAAGGGGGCGGGGAATCGTGTGTTCACATTAGCAGATCTGAGCTTTTGGGCGTCTGCGCTGCTCCCGACTATCCACAACTAAGGAATTCCTGTTTACGCATGAAGCACACATATAATGGGAACATACATCACATGGTCTGGTCATGGTCAGGATTAGCCTGACACAAAGCTGTTCCTCTTGTAAGACGGCAGTGACACCAGGAACCTAGTCCTCATCTTTCCATTCAGCAAACATGAGCATCAGACCGTTCCCAGCTGACTAACCTGGGAGGAAAAATCTGTATCCACCCGGAAAAGGATGTGAATGCACTTCATAGGATGAGTAAGTGAACCCATCCATTGCCCTTGAGCGTTACGAGGCAGACATAAAGCTTGACACAAACTGGTCAAGCAGCAACTGATGATTAATTTTTGTATGTGCTGTGCACTGCCCTCAAAAGAACTGATTTTTTCTTGGTTTCTGAAAACAAAGAATATCAGAATTACTGAGAGGTGGGTTTTTTAAACAGTCTTACTTGCCAGGGGAAGGCCTTAGTAGAAACGTGTAGTGACCTTACCCAAAATGTGCCTTTCAGGTTAGCCACCTGAGGGAGGCAGCTGATCCAACCTATCCTGAAGCAGCACGAGGTTTTAAATTATCATCAGTAATTTTGGTTTCAAAACTTATCCATGATGGACATCACATTTGACAACACTGAGTTTTCTCCAACATGATGAGATATATCTGAGACTGAGAAACTTGTCAAGCCCTACAGCAACAGTATATAATGTTCAGTAAGTTACACTTTACTGATTATCAGCTGGAAACTTCAAGTGTTTCTGCTGATGATTCAGACAACCTGCCAGGACCTGCTAGATAATTCTTGCTCCCAGGCTGGGATTTATGTAGTAGAATGTAAAAGGGTTTTTTACGGTAATAACGTTGACATTTTTGCCACAACATTATGTATAATGAGCTAAAGTATACCTCAGCTTTGAAAGCCTTTTTAACCAACAAACAAATCTTCAGCAAAACACAGACAAAATTATCAAACCACCCAACCCTTCATGTCATAATTCCTCACCCATTGGACTAGACAATACTGTGTTAATGCCATATAACTAATTATTTTTAAAAGGAGATTTTCTGTTGCCTTGAAAGAGATGGTTTCAAATGACAGTTTAAGATTGAAGGAAATGAAAACCAGCATTGGATAACCATTGTTTAAAACCTGTGCAGTAAAGTTGCCTACCATTTTTCCATAAGGACAGGAAAGGCTTATTAGTTGGCATATATTTTAAAAATTAAAAAAAAAAAATTATTCTGAATTTAGTTTCGAGACAAGCTGATATTCCAAATGTAATATAATAAGGAGACTGCAATGAGACAATGCAGTCAGGCTGTAAAATAGATTAACTTTGAGATAATAGCTCTGCAGCAGCACATAAGAAAATAGCATTAGTTAGACACAGTTTCAGCATGATAAAGCAAATTAATTAATATGAAAAAACAGATTAAAAAAACCCTTCTAATTCATGAATTAACAACACAATCACTCATTAAAGAAGAATATAACTATAATTTTATTAAAAGAATTGGTTTCAGGTAATTACAACATGTATTACAGATCAATTGTGTAACCAAGAATTAAAATAATTAAACCAAAGGACACAATATTTCTGAGATACAAAACATTCAGAGAGTTTACAGGTGCTTACCTGTAAACTTGCTGTGTAGATCTTCAGAACACAATTATAGTTTCATTCTAGACAACAGATCACCCCGGTACACAAGCACTTAAGTCCCATTGTTTTAAAATTAAATTTAAAATGTCAATAATTTAAAGGATATAAATTGTTTAAAAGCAGTATTTGGCAAACATTTATTTGTCATATAGTTCAATTTTAAAACAAAAAGTTTACAGTATCAGCCTGAAATTTATCTTATATGCATAGTCAGAGATTATAAATTAGCTTTTATGTCCTTAGATTCTATTACTTTATCAGAATAAAGTTTATCAATCTCTTGCTTAGTAAAACCATATTCTAGAAGTACCTCTTCTGTGTGCTCTCCTATAAAAGGATCTCTTTTGCATGATGGAACAGCAGGTGTCCTTGACAGAACAGGAGCAGGTCTAGGACTTATCTCTCCCTGATCATTTTTGATAAAAGAATTTCTTTCTTTGTTATGTTGATGTGAGGCAGCATCATCACAGGATAAAACAGGGGTCACACAGGCATCAGTGCTATCAAATATGTCGCACCACTCGGCCTGTGTCTTCTGTGCAAATATGGATGCAAATTTTTTCTTCATTTCAGGCCAGTCAGAGAAACTCAGCTGAGCGGGCAGTTCGCTTAAATTTAGCCCAAGACCTAAGGGGAGAAAAGCAAAATTTAACTATAGTACAGTTTAGATAATTTACTAAGTGCTTCCCACAACTAAGTATATTCCCCAAGAAGATAGTATTTTGCAGGCAACACTGAAGTCACTTTGAACTTAATTTGGGTATCTGGGCAGAGAGCAGAGGAATAAAATGTGCTATGATACTTGCAATTAGACTAAACCTCATCAGCTATAGCCTTTTAAGTACATACCTATAATAAACACTCATTTGTATAAACACTTCACAGAAGCAGCAGCTGCCTCGAGGTAATAATGTCCTCAGAAAAGCTTGTATAATAGGCATCATATTCTCTACCTGGCAGTAGCAACACATAAATCCTCTGAATGGGTCCTGGACTACAGCAATACACTTATCTCTCAGGAGCCAGCACATCTGCCAGAGCTGGACATTCAGCTTCAGTGTTTGAAGATCAATGTGATGGGGTTACTTCTATGCCACAGATGACAAGACAGGCTGGATGGATGTGCCCAGCTCGATCTGCATGTGGCAGCTCAGCTGCAGGCTGACTGACCTGCTTCTTCACTCCACTGTCCAAAGAGGCTCCAGCAGTATCTCCTGCTCCCGGTGCTCCAGCACACTTCCCAGGTTCCAGTTCCCACAGCCCTTTCACTCACTAAGTGCTCAGTAACCCTGCTTTGCATCTCAGCTGCAAGGACCACCCAGGCGTGCACTAAGCACACCCCTTCTGAAACACCACCATGGGCACACAGGCCTTGTATGACAATTTCCTGAACTAGGTAAGTCCCAGGTCTAGCCCTGAACTAAGAATCACGTCCCTGCTCACTGAGGAGCTTACATCTCCTCTCTGCTGCCACTTTCCAATATCTGTTTCTGTTCTCATGGATTCTGCTCTCTCTCTTGGCTCTTTCATTCTGCTGCTTCAAAGAGATGCAGGAATTTTTATCACTTCTTGTAGAGATTATCTCAAAAAGAAGGTAAAAAACAAGAAAGAGAAAAAACGACACTTCCAAAATAGAGATAGTACAGAGGCATAAGCAGAGTATATACCAAATAGAAATCAGAAGTGATATATTGAAGGATATTCAAACAGTCATTTTGAAATTCAGGAGCATGAACACAGTAGGAAAAATTTAGAAAAAGCCAGGATATGAAAGAAGTTAATTTGAGAAATCAAAAAGACTAGAAGACAACCATTGTCATATGCTTCACAAGTAACAAAACAATGAGCTTCACAGAGAACAGCAGTTCCCCGTAAAAGGCAAAGAAAATGCAGAGCTCTGCAAAACTGAATTTTGAGCATTCTTTTTTATATCTTTGGTTATCTGGTATCAGATTGATAATCAGACTAACAACTGTTACAGGCTTGGGTAATAGAGGGCTGTTTGCAGGCAGAATTTACGCAGATCTCCTCTTGTCTTTAGCTGTAGATAGGTAGAAAACACCTAAAATATCCTGTCTTTCTATGGCTTCCTTATCACTGAGTGAGGTAGACATATTGCTGCTGAAACATACAAAGGAAAAGAAAGGGAGATAATGTCTTTTCTTCTGCTCCTTAAGTTCTTTCTCTCCATTCATAACCTGTACAATATGCACTTCTTGGAGCTCACAGTACTCCCCAATTTAATACAGTATTTAAGAATTTCACCGTTGATCACAAGATTATTAAGCATAGTTTTGAAAATGAATACATGCTTTGAAATTGAACTTGAACACACAGAAATTGCCAGTCTCCAGACTCAGAAACACAGCCTTGCAGTTGTTCACTCTTGGAAGAAATTCATCAGAGTCAGTAACAAAATTAGCATTTTCACATCTTATTAGAAATGCTTGTGGATACCAGGATAAATGATACTACAAATGATCAGTCCTTACAGTTTTATCAAGCCATGTGCACCTTAAATCACTAAACTTACACGCTCATGTCCATAACCCTTCATGTGGTCCTAAAAACGAGATCAGCTGAAGGTAACTCACATTGGTTGAGCATCATGGTCAAATAAAAGGTAGAAGTATTTTCAAAATTAATTCAATTATTGATATTCGAAGTCTTCCACTAGAGACAAACAGTGCAGTATATTTATGAACTATGAGGTGAGACAAATTTACCTTCCACAAAAGGAAATACTCACTACCTGAACTTCCATCTCAATGAATGAAGTCTTGTCAAGTGGAAACTTTGTTTCATAGTACTTGTTTTCTTATTAACTATGGTTTGGTTTCTAGCAGCCAGTCCAACATGAGCAGAGCTCATGAGCAGAGCTCTACCATTATTCCACTACACAATTATTTTTGATGCTTGTGGCAGATGGGAAGTTGGCTGAGCCTCACTGCACATACTCTGGCAAACTGGAACAATACGCAGAACCTGGAATTTAATATTACATGCTCATTTTCTGCTTACCACTGAAGACTTCAACTTTAAACTGTATGGATGAACTGAGAGCATTTAAGCACTACAGTTTCTAATTTTCCAGCTTGTGTTCACCATTTGTGGTGCAGATGAGCAGCATTAGAGCAGGACTGACTGACTCAACAAGGAAACTATTACATGGCACAGAATTGTCTGGGACACCACAGGAGCACAAACTTCACTCAATGTAATCAAAAGCAAAGTATCTTCTACATAGAATATCCTATAAAGCAATCACAATTTAGTTCCAAGTCTTTTTGTTCAAGTTTTCATCTAGGATTTTTTGTATGGAAAAGCCCAGTCAACCTACTCCAGTACAGCTTTGAAATTATTTCTGAAAAATGAAAAACTGTCTCCCTATAATGATGTAGCTTTAAATCTCCTTCAAATGCTGTAGCATTATTTACCTATATCCCACATCATTTGTTGATGCAGCATACTGAAATCTCTTTCTACAGAACTTCTATTAGATAAACTATAGTAAAATCAGGCACCAATTTCAAGAGAAAGAAACCAGCAAAACTCATTCAATAAATCAGTGAAGCTGCTTTGGTATGTCAGAAATTGAAACAGTTTTTTTATATTATTTCAGCCATACTATTTTAAAAGCAGAGTTTTGTTCAGGATTTTCTTTGTTTAACTTCCTATTTTTCTTTTTAAAAAATGTATGGTCACAGCAGAGTAATTCTGAAATTATGTTGTCATAACATGACTGAATAAAATCATCTAGTATGGGAAACCTTAATTTTGGCCCAAACAACAGCTGCAAGGTAAAGGCCATTGTGCTTATTCTGACAAAATAAAATTTGTTCTCACCATGAAGGGAATTGAATTTCAGAATACTCCAAGAGAGTAGTGAATTTTCATAAAACTATGTTGTTTCATTAAACTAACTGCTCAATATTTCTGAAACTTTAGAATTTTTTAGAAAGTGACAGTTGATCAGGCCCACAGTAATACCAGGCCTCATTGCAAGTGCATCCATAGCTGTACTCCAAGTAGATATATTTAATTACCACAACTGCAAATGTTTTGATGCACCAAGAGCCTGGCCCTCTGCAGTATTTGTATAATGTTTAAGACTTATCACAATAAATAAAATAAAACATAACATTATGTATGACTGAGTCTAAAACATAAGGAGGAAACTGTTCATCCATGCTGCATGTCTCAATAACAATGCAGTATTGCATTCAGTGTATCAGCAGATTTACAACACAGTACACAATACCTCACAATCACAAAACAGAGAGTCCCATGGAAATCCTTCATACTGATGTAAACTATGTTTTTTAATTGCTTCCTTATTTTTTTCTTCTTTTTTTAAACAGAAGTAATACAATGTAGGAGTACTGAAGTAGTATGAAAGGAGTACTCTGAGTAGGAACTCAAGTTCAGGACTACAGTGACCTACAGTGCTTTCCACATCTATACAAGTGGACATTAAGATCAACTTTACACCACCTAAGTCAGAATCAAACCTTTACTCTCACCTGCTCCACAGTATTTACTGTGCTCTTCACACCCCTTGTAGGCTGCAGCAAGACTAAGCACCTATTGCTAAAAGACAACAAACCTGCAGAAGCAATTCACAGGTCAGTTGAAAGACATTCTGTCTCTTTCTGTCAAAAGATTGAGGTTTAATACTGGTAGCAAATGTTTCTTCCATCAAATTTTTCATAAGATGCCAAGGTATTTTAGCTATTTATTGTCTGATTTTTGTAGTAATAAAATGAATACCTGCAAAAGGACTACAGCTTTTTTCTTAATAGCAAATAGTCAATAGCCAAAATACTTCTCTACTGCATCTATTATACTGCATCTTCAGTTTCTCAAAAAGCCCTTTTAAAATTTATTTAATTAATAAATTTCTGGCAAGCATAAACTTAATTCCCCTGCACCATCTACAAAGCCAACAATCTTCTCAAACAAATATGGTCTATTTTCTTAAACCCAGTTTCCCTGTGCAGCCCCCTTAAGACCTTTCCTCACCACGTCATTAACTGCGCTTGGGTCCAGCACTGGGCTCCTGCAGGAACTCTGCAGGGAAACACTCAGGTGAACCAAAACCAAGAGGAAATCAGTTCTGCTTTGGCTAAGCAGAATTCTACGAGCAGAGACCAATGGTTCAGAAATCACACTCCCTTCTCAATTCTGCAGTCTTTAAATCTCCAGCTGACATCTGCAACACCCATATATATCCTTGTACTCTCGTTCTATGGGAGTGGCAAAACTAATCTACCCTCTGAAAATGGACAGAGAGACTTCAAGTGGTTTTTTAATATATTTCATCTGGAACAGCACCAAATTGTTCACCAGCAGAACTGACCAGAAATATGGAGAAAAGCTATGAAATGAAATTATGGAAATTGCAACTGGAACATACCATTTTAAAACCACTTCAAAGCTGAAGTAAATGACTGGAACAGACAACTCAGCCTAAGTCAAAGATTCTCAAGTTTATGAAAGAGCAATACAATTCACACAGGCACCTTTCTCTTCCCTAGAATATTCAAAGGCCTAAATTATGAATTTAATTCCTGCAATCCCAGAAAGGAACTAACCCCTAAGTCACAAGAAGGTTCTGCTGTTCTAATTTAGTGCACTATTGCTTCAGAAACACTGAAACCCTAAGTACTGCAAAGAACAAATATTTCCTATGTGAAAATCTGAAGAGATCATGATATGCACCTCAAACACAATAACAAAAGACCAGCTACTTTAAATTCAATATTGTGAGAAAATCCTGAGTTTGGTTGTTTACTTTAAACAATACACTTCTACAAAATAAACAAAGGAAACTCACTTAGTATAAACAAGCAAAGATAGTGATACAATTAAAGGCAAAAAACAAAATTTCCTCAAAGACTGCAGTATATATGTTGGATTTTTAAAATATGGCAGAAACAGACTGAAAAGTGCAACAATTATTGCAGTTGTTGTCCACTTACAAGTTGTCCACTTACACCAGTTCTTTACTGCTGGAATAACCACCTTTGAAACCCCAGCTGTTAAATTCTCTGCACTATAAGCATAAGGAGTACTTTCAAACATGAAAATAAAGTTGTCCAGTTTGGGCGCCCCAACATAAGCAGAAGAATTCACAGTTGCTGTTCTAACTTTATTCTATAAATTTCTGAGAAACAACAAAAAGAAAAGCAGAATTTTAGCATTTTCCTCAGTAAAGAGTTATCTAAAGAAGACACAGACCATCAGGAACCACATTAAATGACCTGGTCACTGGTTTCATGCATCAGAGGCTTATCTCTAGATAACTTGGCTGAAAGAAAAAGCCCAAGTCTTGCCCCATAACAATGATCAATAAAAGGCAGCAGGACTGTCCAGAAAAAGCTCACACAGAAAAGGAGTTACAAACAGAATCACACCCCACTGCAGAATTTTGGTGCTTTTTGAACAAATACAGATTCTATCCCAGTCCTGTAGCTTAAGTGTGATTCAACTTAGTCTCCAAAGAACAGAATACTGCAGGCCATGAATACTGCAGGCCAGTGTTGATCACTTAAGCCAAACACATGGGTATTTGAGTGAGCAGCCTTATTTTTTTCTCATTTGCTTTATATTTAATACAAATATCCCTGAAGATATTTATTGGAATTCCAAATTACCTAATTCTGAGGGCACTTTGACACAGTTTTATATTTACTTTTGTTCTCCAACTCCTATGTAAGCAAAAAAATCTCAGGGGATTGGATGAGAAAAACATTTCAAAGAACTGCAAATAATCAATGTGGAATGATCAACTACACTTTCAAGATCAAGTTGCTTACAAATTGAGTTCACAAACAAGGCAATTACAGACAAAAAAAGCACCATCCTCTTCAACCAAGAATATGTCATTTCCAAACCTGACATCTGATCTGTCCAACATAATGCTGGATGTGTTCCTGAGTCACTCCAGGAGCCTTCCTCATGTATTTCACATAGCAGCATGTACCAATTTAGATATTCCACACAATTGCATGGACTTTTTTAAGCTACCAGAGAAGCAGCCATTCACAGCTACAGCTGTGCAAGAACCTGGGGAGCACCACAGGCTGCTAAAGAACAAAGCCAATGCGTAAGGAACAAGCTCTCTCTTTGGGATCCTGCTCACCAAAGGCATACCACACCCTACAATCCCATAACAAAAGAAAGACAAGAGCTGCAGATGAAAAAAATTGGTCACCCTCAACTGCCCAATGCCCAGTCTGTCCCTGAGCAGCGACCACTCACCCACCTCCCCTCCAGTTTTATGGCTGAGCACCCTGTCCTGTGGTACAGAATGTCCCTGTGGTCAGCTGGGGTCAGTTGTCCTGGCTGTGATCCCTTCCCATTTCTTGTGCACCTCCAGCCCCCTCACCAGTGCAGTGGGGCAAGGAGGAAAAAAGTCCTCAGTGCTGTGCAAGAGCTGCTCACCAGTAACTGAAACATCCCTGTGTAACAACACTCCTTCCAGCACAAACCCAAATCACAGCCCCATGCAAGCTACTGTGAAGAAATTCAGCCCTATCTCAGGCAAAACCAGGACAAATTGTGGCAACAATTTAAGGAATGCTGCAATTCAAGGAATAATCAGTGGGAAAGAGACTGGGCAAGAATAAGGAACTACTACCCTAACAGGCTCACTGAGTGAAGGCTGACTGTGTGTGAGCTGTGCATAGACAAACGAAAGGTTCACAAAACACTTTAGGAATACTTTGCTGACATTCCCTGAACTCATTAACCAAAACTAAAATTAAAGTGAGAACTTCTTATAGCCTTCATATTCTGTGCAATGAAAAAAGAATAAATGCTAAATTCTTTCATGAATCTTTTATGTTTTCATAAATTCTGTGTGGAAAGCATGGCAGTCTACCAGAGAAGCACCATAGAAAAAATAATTCAATTAAATAAGAAAGAAGCTAAGAGTCCATGCGATGAAAGTGTTGAAGTACATGAGTTCAGAAGCAAAGATGCACCTGAAAATTTGTTTGACTTTCATACAGTTAAATATTTTGCATTATCCATTCTAATTTCTTGAAGTGATAAACCATGATGTATGGTCATATTTAAAGAGTCTTAGTCAAATATAAATATTGCATCCACAGCCAAATACTAAAAGCACTCTGAAATTGTGTGGTGGAAATTAATTAAGTAGAATTTGCTTCCATAAAAATTTTTTCTATCAAGAAATACTACAAACTACTTCCAGTGAATATTCCTTTCTGAAACAATTTAAATAGGTTTTATTTTTTAAATATAGTACAAACAATAGAAATTACTTAAAATTCTATTTGCAATTGCAAATTATTAGGTCTTTTTAAAGTGTATTCACAATCACGTGAAAAAAGTGATTTCCAGAAAAAGCTTAGTGCTTCAGTAACACTGCAGACTGCCATTACATAATTCCAAAAGAAAACATGCAATTTAACTGTGGCTGCTGAGGGTGAAAAGGAAATAAATTAATGGGTAGAAAAAGAAAGTCAATTAAACTGTTACACAACTACCCAACTAGCTTCAGGAAGTGTTTGGCTTTTACAAAGAAATCACATTTCCCATTTTTCAGGAGAAAGTGTTTTACACAAAGAGTGATAAAGTACTGGAATGCTCTGCCCAGGGAGGTGGTGGAGTCACCATCCCTGGATGTGTTTTAAAGAAGACTGGATGTGGCACTCAGTGCCATGGTCTAGTTTAGGTGTAAGGGCATGGACTGGACTTGATGATCCTGAAGGTCTCTTCCAACCTAGTGAACCATGAATCAAAACCAACTCTTAAAGAATTCACTCAATCATGCTTTGCTGTTACGAAAAAATTGCTCCAACCTACTCACCTTTAATTAACTGGTTATAAAATTGAGGCTCAATGGCACCTACAGCCATGAATTTTCCATCAGAGGTCCTGTAGATTTCATAAAAAGGGGCACCGCTATCCAGCAAGTTTTCACCTCGAGGCTGGCTCCAAAGTCCCAAATGTCGTGATTTCCACAGGAAAGAACTTAGGTATGCCACTCCTTCCACCTTGAAGATTTAGAGAAAAAAAAAAAATAAAAGCTCCAGTAAATTAGTTGGCATGTAACCTAAATTTTGTATAAAACAAAACAACTCCAGTTCTGCCCTTTGCTAAGGTTTTTAATGACAGGATCTCTGGTAAGCAGTTTCATTTCTTATAATTTTCAATTACTGTTTACATTGCATATGTGAAATCATCTAGAATTAGAGAATAAGAAAGAGCATAAACATTGTAAGGCAGCTTCAGATGGATAACACACTTTCCAACGCACAAAGCTTCCTCATTTAGCAAGTTTAGAGTTATTAGATGTTCACAATGAGTAAGTAATTTCAAGTGATGGGAGAAATTTCTTGGCTCTATACAACGTTAAACATCTGACAGCTATCCACACCTTCTTAACCTCTGGAAAACAAAATATCCGTACTACTCCCATAAACACCAAATTTTTATCTCCTTTAAATATACTGATTATAGGAAGACTGCTATTTTTAGAAGAAAACTTGAAAGAAATCAAATAAAATCTCTGACACTAACTTAAAATAAAAAATTCTTCCACGGTCATCACACATAGCAAAGTAATCTCTACACAGAGAAGAGTCTGATGAATACAGCACTAGGAAAAATGAGTACTCCCATTCCAAACTGCTCCTCAAAAGTTTGTCTATGTGGACTACACCTAGATGAAAATTGAATTTGTTCAGCCTTTCAATAATTACCAAGGTTGTGCCAGTCTTTAAAGAATAATCACATCCTACAGTTTTGCTCATCAGCACAAATAATCTTCTTTCAACTGTATTGAAAATGCTGTAAGCAAAGATAAGCCATGTGTATGTAATAGTGTATGGCCAGAAACAATCCAGTAGAACAGATGAACACCTCAGCTTTATTATTCTGAGTATCACTTGATTCAAGCATTTTCAGCTGCATGAAACTAACCTAATATTTTCTATAGGGAAAAGCATGAATACCGTATCCAAAAAATGGCTAAATTTTCATGTAAAAGATCTATCAGTTTATACCTTTCTATTAAAAAATTTTAAACATGCAAATTTCTGAAGTATGCAGTCCAGAAGGCTTCTTCATTTAATGTGTGTTACTTGGGCCCTTCTCTAGTACTGCTCCCAGGACAAGAATACATCTGTCCTCACTGTCACATGTTAAAGTCAATTAAAGTACTTTCATATAAGAAAATATTGCACACTTTCATCTACATATCTGCAAATTTATTGCAAGGATGTTAAAATAAAGTTTGTTTTACTAATGATCTGATCTTACACTGCTCATATATTACACAAAAAGCACTGAAAATAAGGAGAATAAAAGACAGAGGAAATATCAGAATAAGCCCTAACTGCAAATTACATTTTGGTGCTGACAAAACTCTCAGTCAGCACCTGTACAATACCTATGTGCTACTTACCCTGGAAACATTTGAAATAAAACAGCACATCTGCTTTGACTGATACAGGGACTTTAGAAATAACCCTGTCTGGACAACTGGACAGCTAGGTTCTGCCTGAGGCCCACTGCAATTCAGAGACAAGTAAAATAAGTGTTTTAACATCTGCACCAGACCTCCAAAGGCATGTAAGAATAACACCACACACTGACTAATGTGGTCACCTTCTTTTACAACATGAAAAGGGTAACATGGAGAGACTCCACTTATGTCTAATTACAGAATGATTAGAGTAACAGTTACGTGTTTCATGTCTCCCTGATGTTAAGAACATCTGCACTCTCTGAAGCAGGCACAAGAATACAGAGGCATCAGCCCAATGGGTGACCTGTCTGCTCTGCAAGCCTTCTGTTCTTTCCACAGACTGAGAACACTCAATCAAAAGTGGGAATGAATCCACACCAACCTAAACTATCCTCATGACTGATGAAGGTCTCTAGGATGTGGGAGCTTTGGTTTTGAGTACCTCCAGGCTGAGAAAATCCTGGAACCTCAGTCTTCTCTTGGACTGCTAAATGCTCCTGCCATGAGACTATTATGCAAGTGATCACTACCAGCATGCTTTCCTGTGGCTGTCTTTTCACAAAGACTGAGTTATGCTCAGTCAGATGCCTACCACCAGCAGAAGGTTCTGTGGCTGAAACTCTAGGGAATCCAAACTGTGGCCCTGACTCACATGCCTCTATTCCAGCGTGGTGCAAGAATGCAGAGGTACAATTGTGCCTACTGTGTCACACTGCAGTGTCCACTCCACATGGCATCTATCTGGCTTCCTGTAAGACAGCCATGATCCCTACAGGGTCAATGAGAAGAGACAGCAACCAGCAGGAATCATTTCAGGCCAGGCACTTAATTCTTCTGAGAGAGACAGATGAATTGCAGGACCCAGTGTCTACTTTTTGCACAGTGAGATTTCTACTGTAGAAAATTTTACCAAGTGTGTGAGTCATTAACATGTTCAGCCTTCCTAAACTGTACAACAGCTTAAGTAGAGGATCTCTTAAACAAAAAAGTGTTAAAACAAAACAGCTGAAATGCTGCAGTGTTGTGATTTTTAAAATATTTTCTTCTGCAAAAAAAGGCTTAGGTGTAAAAGCAGGCTCATTCACCAGTCAATTTAATGGTTTTACTGCTGATGATGTATGCATGATTTTCATCAACTGTGTTGAAAGTCTATTCAAGAAATAAGGAATATGACCAAAAGCCCAGTAAAATACATCCTGTGATACTGGCTAACATTCCATCTATTTCACAGGTCAGCAGGCACATCAGCAGGGAACTTTGAATTCCACAATTATGATGAGACATGAAAAAATTGGAAGAGACAATTTTTAAGGGCTTAAAAAAACCCCACAACACATTCCACTCAAAAGGAGTTACAAATTTCATTAGAACATTAGCAGACTTAACTGATTCTTCTTCTAACAAATTCTTTTAATTCTCTGAAGTATCATAAGTAAAATTTGGTAATACTACAAACTACAAGAAGTATTCTTTTCAGTATTTAAAGACTTGTCACAATTCTCCACAGTTTTTCTTTTACAAATACACAATCTCCTTCAATTCTTCTTTTAGGTCATGTTTTTAGAGTCGTAATTTTTGTTGCGCTACTTGGACTCCCTCAAATTAGCAACTGTGAAAGATGATGGTCAGTGTCTGAAACATTATTTTCCTGAGACTTCATCAACATTGAATAGGTTAGAATAATTGCTTCAGAAACTTTGTTGGCTCTATTTCCTGTTTATACATCCTAATACAGTATGTATGTGTTTTGTAACAGCATGACATTGTTGACTCATGTTCAGCTTGTGACTACTACAAACCCCCAGGATTGTACTTTAGCCAATTGTTCTCTTGACTGCATTTGTGCAGCAAATTGCTTCTGTCTACAGAGGACTACAGAGCAGCAATGTCCATGAATGGCAGACAGTTTTTTAGGTCATTGCTCCAATCTGAAAAGGTCATTTTCAATTCTAATCCAAGTCCAACATACTTTTTCACACATGTGTATCATCAGTAAATTTACTAAACACAATCACTCATCTGTCATTCAGCCCATTGGAGAAAACAGAGGGAAAAAAACCCAACAAAATTCTATAGAACTCCACTTGTAAAGCTTTACATTTTGACAACTAAGAACTAAAAACTTTTGTTGTAGTAGAAATATTAGTCCTGTTTTGCATAGTTCTCATAAAATTTTCATCTAGACCATAATGCCACAGACTGCTTCCAAGAACATCATGTGAATTTGTCAAAAACTTACTGAAGTCAAGAAATCCAACATCTCTTGCTGTTCTACTCTCTTCAATACCACTTCAACAACAGGATTTGTTTTAATTAATGTAATATTTTTTCAATTAATATTCCCAAACCTTAGTCTTCACTGTACAATGCCTCAAAGGGAGGTCAAATTTTAACTGCAACATTCTTCAAAAAGAAAAAGAGGAGAACAAGAGAGAAACAACACTTGCAGAAAACATAAGTTTCAAGGATAAATGTAAGTATTTTTCCTCTGTAAGTGGGTGGCCTTCCAATGGAAAAAAATCCATAGTATTCATTATTAAGCTAATTTAGTCTTTCATTTATTTTACAGCACATTCACTAAGTGTTTGAAGTTGACTTCTTGGCAATGATCCACAGGCAGTGTAACTACCCCAGGGAAAAGTGCTTCTAAATAAGATATGACCTGTCAGAAATTCATAAGAAAATGTATCTTGAATAGAACTAATGTGATTTTTATTCCAACAGTATTGTCATTTTTGCTGTTGCACAGTAAGCCAATTGTTTATTATACACCCTCTCTGCATGCACCACACTTATTATTCAAACACATACAGCTAATAGTTTGTGAAGAAGGCAGACAGGCAAAAGCAGGGAGAGGTGAGAGGCTGAAGTATGTGTTCCATGTCCTAAGGCTGTTATGGCAGCAGTGATTCATGAAAATTGCTTGCATGTGAAGGAATAGCCATTTTATGAGATCACTTTCCTTTTCCCAAATTCTCAATTTTAAACCTTAGTCTCCTCCCTTCCCCAGATTTAGAGTAGGAGAACACCCAAGCAAGCCTAAGAAACCCCAGGTTCCTTGAGAACAAGCTTACCATACTTGCATCAATGACCTGCCCTCTGCCAGATCTGACACGTTCAAAGAGGGCTGTAACAATGCCCAGTGCACACATGACACCTCCACCAGCAAAATCAGCCAAAAGGTTTAGAGGTGGGAAAGGATTTTCATTCTTTCTACCCAGCTTTGACAGCACACCTGATAAAAGAGAAAACAAAGCAAGGATAAGCATAAAAATAATTATAAACATTCATTTCTACAATTAAAAGTTTCATTCTTTTCAATCTATGCAAATAAATAAGGTATAAAGCAATCTTCTAATGTTTTCTGTTTCTACTTGGCTGACTCTTTAATTCACAAAAGACTAAAAATATATGAAGTCACATTAGTGAAGATGTAATTAATTAAAGAGATTAACAAAACTCTCACAGATAAACGTTTATATTTTGACTATACAGGGACAAAATTTTATTAATAAAACCAACCTGTGTGCAGTAATTCTATATTAGCACTTTGTACATGCATTGAGTCTCACCAATAAGAGGCATTCTGAATGTGTCCCAAAGCCACTTTGATACAAACTGTTATTTGAATATTTTAAAGTAGAAATGCAGATGTATAGTCCTATCTGCTCATAACAAATGAACTAATAATCATAACAAAGGATCTCACACTGGCAACTGTGCTTCAGTCCTATCCTCCCTCTCCAACTACCTTTGGAATAAAAAGGTTGTATATAAGAACAGATGACTAGCACGGGAAGGTTATCTCTGATTGCATGCCATGTAAACAAAGGGAACCTATATTTATGCCAGCAGTTATGCAGAAATGAAAGGAATTAGAGCAAAGGCTAAGCCAGTTTACTTCAGTCAGAGCCTTGAATTTGTTAGCATTTCCCTGACATCCTGAACAACCTCTTTACCGTGACCTTACTCTTTGTCGTTTCCTCACAGCAATTCCCTCTGGGCAAGCAAGAAACTGCAGTGTGATCCTCCCTCTCCTGTGTCCATGGCCTGAGGTCTGAGACTTGCAGAATACATGGTCAGAATTCCCTGGGAATTGTATGGTCCTGATGCACTGTTTAGTTAACTAATGGTCCAATGTACTTCCCATGGGCAAGCAACAGAGTGAACAGTACAAAAGGTTTCCAAATCCTACAGTGCAGCAGCAAAACCCCTGCTGCTGCCTAAAAACCCTCCTTTTAACAGTCTCAAAAGTTGCCACAGGCACCAGAAAATTATTATACTGACTTCTTAAGAGTTCCTAACACAAACTATTTTTTAGTTAAAGGAAGCCAAAGCTCATTAGGAAAATGCTCAGAATACGAGATCTCATTTTTGAGGAATGACACCTCTCAAACACCTTGTTCTATTCCCTTTTAATAGGTAGAAAAACTTGATCTGTGAAATTTCAAGCAAAATTACTTTAGGAATTTGAAGACATCCCTAACCAAAATACTACTGATTAAATCAGCTCCAGAGAAAAAAATTACTCTATTTGTAAACCAGAAAACACTACCAACTAAGGTAGGGATGGATCATGCTGTTTCTGTACTGACTCTTTCCCTATAAATATTAGTTATTTAAACTAATAATAGATAAAAATACCCTAATACTTTGAAATCATCTTGACATGAAGTCAGAATTGTTTCAAATGAGGCATCTTTCCTTCAATCTTTTCTACTCTCTAAAAATTTTCCATGAGGGAAGACTGAATCCATCTCTAAAGAATTTAAAGAAATTTAATTCCGCAACACTAGCAGGTGATACCAGATCACCACGTTTCCATCCCCTTCCTAGGGCTAAAGGAACTACTTTACCCAGTGGGAAGCCAAGAACTTTTGGGCCACTTTCTCTCCTCCTTCAGAGGCCCAGAGAAGCATCAGTGACAGAAGCAGTGTGAAGAGCAGGAGGCAGGGTTATGCATGGATGGGCAGCACTAAAGGTGTGTAATTTTGTTGCTGTTTGCTACTGCATACTTGTGAAATTATACCACTTTAAACCAGCATAATGTCGACAATACCTTAATGAAATGTAGCATTTCCACTTTATTTGAAGCCTACTTCCTTTCAGTTGGTATCAGTGGAGACACACTTACAAGCAGAAAAGGACAAGAGCTCAATTGTCTTGTGCTGCCTAGTTTCTCTTTGCTCAAAAACATCTGCGCACAAGAACATAAAATAATCTGCAGCCCTTTCAGGATTATAAGTAAACAGATTTTCTAGGAGAGGGGCCCTGAAGAAAATATTCAGTCCTCTCTTCAAATAAATATTCAGATACTTTCTTTAGACAGAATAGCACAAAGGAAGGAAAATAATTTACAGCCTGGGAAGACATGCTGATCCAGCCTGTAACAACTTGCTGCTGTTTTGCTGTTGGCAAAACAGCCTGTCCAGTACATGTTTCCTCCTTTCTTGTGCTGACTGGTTGGCTGGATCCCTCAATGAACTGCTTCACCTTCATAACCTGTCAGAAAACATCCTAATTTCTTCTGACCAGTTTTTGACTTGTGAGGAAGTTTAAAGAAGGGGTAAGCAAGTGCCAGAGCTGACTGAAAGCATCAGGGAAAACCACAGTGAAAGGAAAGCCTTCACTGACAGAGACACTTCAGATCAGCTGTTCCATCAGATTGCACCTCAGATATATTTTGAGCTATCTGCTTTCAACAAGTTCTTGAGTCTTGATCAAAGAAACTTTATTTAACAGGAAATTTTACAACCCACCTGATAAAGCCAAGTAATTGATGTCGTGACCTGCAGACTTGGCATATTTTCCTGTCTGGCCAAACCCAGTAAGTCTAGCATAGATGAGTCTGGGATTCTTCTGTAGAAGAACTTCTGGGCCAAGCCCAAGTCTTTCCATGACACCTTAAAAATACATAAGCAAGGAAATTAAAATTCACATTTGATTTTAATAATACTCAAAACATAATGGCTCAAAGTTAGATTATACAACAGCAGAACTCAACTGCACTTTATGAAGTAGCACATTCTACTTCAGTGTCCACATTACAACATGAACATTATAAATTGCCAACATACTGCACGAATTTTTAATACAAACCAAGTGGAAATTAGGCTTTAGGATCTTTTTTTCCAGCTATTTTTCCTGTTTTACTTCTTCAAAAGATGACAGAAAACCATGCACCACTGGATGAGAGAAAGCTACTAAAAGCTTGTAAAATAAGGAAAAAAGAGAAAGGGAAAACGCTTACATTTTCTGTATTAAGATCACTCAAAATTTCATCTGTATTTCACTGGAATATAGTTTCCTCACCATTTCTCAGTCCCGTGTTCCTGTGTGTATTTTAACTCAACGATGTGAATGGACCATGCCACGGTTCCACAGATGATTTGCAGGAACCCTACCCAAGTAAATGTGTTCTTTTTTAATGCAGGGAATAAGGAACTTTTAGAAATCAGTGGCATGTAAATTGAATCAGAATGGATTTAGAGAACTCAAGGCCAAAATTTTAATCTTGCAGCCCTAAACAGTCGTTTTAAGAGAAGATATTTGAATTGCAAATAAACTGTACCTTCTTACTGGTTCCGTACAGCTTGGTCAGACTTTTACCTATGATCTTTACTGGCCCTGCAGAGCCACACATTATGGAATGGAAGGGATAACATAACTTCAATGCCTGCTCCACCCCAGAATGTGTCACTCCAGCTCATTTCACAAAACTAATCTGCACTGTTACTACAACACCAATTTAATTAAGATCCATTTTTATTGTATTAATTACTGGGCAGTGGCAAGTGATTACTGCCACGAAGAAAGCAGCGAAATTTGGCCAAGTGCATGATTTTCAAGTGCACAAGTAGAAGCAAGATGACAAATAACCCCGCTGGTGTCACAAAGTCATTGCTGTAAGGTCACACATGCCTTGAAAGAAACTTCTGCCACTTGGGCCCTCACCTTCTCACTGTTTTCCAGCAGTTTAATGATGGGTCACAGATTTGCCTAGTTCACTTACAGGCCCTTAAAACTTAGTATCTAGTTACAAAACCGCCTGCACTTAAAACTGGGAAAAAAACTCAGCAAGTGCCCATAAAACCAAAGAAAACAAAATTTCATGAGGAAAAACCAGGAGATCGGCAACAAGGAAGTGGAATTTAATTTCATTTTTTTATGCTCAGCCTCTGGGGAGTAAAACAATTTTATGGTAGGAATAAACCCATTTTCCAAAGGAAAAGAATTACTTGTGACACAAGATCTGTCCATGACACGCAATGTCTAACTGATAAAAGTCTCCTATCTCTAAACTGTCTGTAAAATCTCCAAAACATTTCAGCTCAGTGAAGCATGATCACAGAATGGTCTGCATTGGGAGGAACCTGAAAAAGTCACTTAGTCCAACACCCTGCTGGGAGCAGAGACATCTTCAACTAGATTTGTGTACAGAGCCCCATCCAACCTGGCCTTGATGGCATTTTTCCTAACAGAACAGCATCCTCAAGGAACACTCAGGGATACTGTCATAACCATCAGGTGAGTGCCTGTGTATGGCTTATGAACAGAGGGAACACCGTCCATCTGAGAAGTCTACCAATCTTAAAACAGCATAAACTTCGCTGCTGAAAATCAGATGATCATCCCTAAATGTGATAAATTAGCAAACATGCATACTGTAATTTTAAAAATGAACCAGAAGTTCTCTTTAAAAGACAGTTTTGAAAAAATTGAGGAATTCTGTAATTGAGTATTTGAAGAATTTGTCTTACTTTTAACCTAATGTTAAAAATGTAAAGTACTTGCAAAAACACAGGGAAGATTTTCACGAAGTAGATTTAAGACTGGCAGGAAGTGATTCGTTTGTGGAAAGCAACTTCCTAGAATTAAATATGATGTTTGAAGGTAAAGACTGTAGTTCATAACCTGGATTTGATTCTGAATCAGAATAACCCCGTATAATAGAATCATATTAATATTACTCTATTTAGCACAAGCTCTTATATTCATCTCCCTGGAATATGCACTTTGTAACTGTGTAATCATGTCAGATCTGTTGTCTTCGGAGGAATTGTAAACTCAAACTCTGACCTGCGCAGCAATCGTAATGCGAGCTGGCCTTTAGCAGCAGACCTGGACATCACACGGGATGGTGCCTCCGGCTCGGAGTGACCCCTGGACTCGGACACCGTCCCGCTCCTCCAGAGCCCGCCGGGGGCACGGCCCTGTCCGAGCGCTCTCCGCGGCCCCTGCCGGCGCTTTCACATGGCGGCTGCACTGCACAGATCCGCCACACACCACAAGCCCCCAGACACAGGAAATCGACCTCCAGAGCTGTTCCCTGTCCGCATCCCCCACCGCAGAGGCCACAGACTGGCGGGAGCCCGTCAGCACCGCACCCCGCGGCCCCGCAGCTCCGGCCTCCCGCTCGCCCCACACGGCCCGGCCCGGGCTGCTGCGGCCGCAGCGCCGCCCCGGCGCGGTTCCCCGGCGGCCGCGGC